>PVIA01013257.1:0-33007 GCA_004024845.1 Tonatia bakeri | reverse complement strand
CAGGTCACGGTTAACCCCATCCCGCTCCAAATCAACCAGCCCTAGAACCACCAACTCCAAACCCCTGGTTCTATGAAATACTGAATGTCCTTATTTATGTAAGTCATTTTTTTCGTTGAGTCTTTCCATACTGATAGAGTCAGTATGAAGGTGACAGTTCTAGATCTATTCTCCATGTCTCAGCCAAGGTTCTTTCCTCCATCTATGAGACAGAAGAGCAACACACAAGGCTTGCTTTAATGTCGACGGTCGCTCTGATTTATTGCGCTCTTATTATGTGCCAGACCCTGGGTTCACTTTATGTAATTCTCCTAACAACCCCGTGAGTGGCGTTATTATCCTCAATAGTTTACAGATGGGAAAACTGAAGCACAGAAAAGTTAAACAGCTTGCCCAAGATCGCTCAGCCAGTTCTTGGAAGAGGCGGGCTTCACATCCCCACCCCCGCAGTGTAACGGCAGTGCCCATACTTCGACGACTCCTCTACACTGCCACTCAACTCCTTGGAGAATTTCAAGAGCCCTGGAAGGCCAAGGAGCTCCCGGACACACAGGCAGGGAGGGTCCTTTTAAACAGCTCCCAGGGTTATTCCTGAGAGGCTCCAGTGCCCCACGGCTGCCTAAGGGTTGGTGTCTGCATTCCATGAAATCAAACTCACATGCTTTTACTGCCCTTGTGTCAAAGTCACTGGAAACTAAACTCACTAGGTATTGCCTGACACTAAGAGAGTTCCTTGAAATTATATGCAAAATATTGTATAGCTTCAGGACTTTTTCCTTGGGATAAACACAACAGTTTTCAAAGAGATCTTGTTACCCACAAGGGAAAGAACCAGCCTCCTCACACCCATGGTTATTGCAGCACTATTCTCAATAGCCAAGGCATGGAAATGGCCTAAATGTCCTACAATGGATGAATGGATAAAAATAATGTGATATATCTGTATCTATATTCCATAATAGAATATTATTCAGTCATAAAAAGAAGGAACTCCTGCCATTTGCTACAGCGTGATGAATGGATGAACCTGGATGGTACTACTTATATATGAAATCTTAAAAAAAAAAAAAGGCCAACTTTGTAGATAGAGAAAATAGAATGGTAGCAGCGAGGAGCTGAGGGGAGGGGAAATGGGGTACAGATCTGCAGTTATAAGAATAAGTTTTGAGGATCTAATGTACAGCACATCCACTATAGTTAATAAAATGGTATTGTGTACCTGAGAGTAGATCTTAAGCATTTTCACACACAAAAAAGGGTTAACTACATGAGATGATGGATGTATTGATTATCCTGATCTTCGTAATCAGTCTATAATGTAAATATATATGTGTATGTATATATACATGCATCGTGTCATCACATTGCACACTTAAAATCTATGCAATTATATTTATAAATTATTCCTCAATAAAGTTAAAAGTAAAATAAAACTTACAAAGTATCAGCCGCCTAAAGAAACATCAGATGCCGCCAGGCCCTATCAAATGTTTTAGCATTCACAGCAACCTCAGCGACCACTGAGACCAGTGCCCTCGCACCGAGAAGGAGCGCAAGGTGAAGAACTGGAGTGACTTTGTAAAGCCACTCCGCCAGTTAGGGACGAGGCGGGGCCGGGAGCCCGTGGCTAGAGCACGAACTTTTCTCACAGTAGTCTGTTGCACTGCCTGAAATGCCACCATCAGAACTTCCTTCCTGAATTAATAAGCCCTATCTGCTCCTATAAGCAATTAAATGTCCCTGTCGAATGCTTCAAGGCGCACTGCCCTTTTCGTGTTGTGGTGTTATTGCCTGTTTAATTGTCTGTCCTGTACCCCAAACAGATCTTCTTGTAAACTCCATTAGGGTAAAGAAAAGGTATTACTTGTTTGCCATTGTACCTCAGAATCTAGTACACAGTGGGCTCTTATTATTCATACCTTAACATTCATTGTTTGAAAAAAATAAATGAATGAATGAATGAATGAATGAATGATAACCACCTCCTATGGCACAGCCCATGTAAGGCTACATGAGGCTTGGTATAACCAGTTACTCTCTTCCTCAGTGCTAGCCAAGATAAGGTTCACAATTTGATGAAGAGGAAAGGAAACAAATTCACAGCAGCATTTTGAGGAAGGCAGGTTGAGATGAGAAGCCCAGTGGAGGTATAAAGTCCAGAGCACCTGACAGATCAAGAGACTCGAGTTCAGTGAGATAGAGGAGCGCGGTAGACGCCCTGCCCCGTGCAGACCCTGCCCGGCCCACATTTCCGTGCAGGCCTCGCCAGACCAGGGCCCTTCCTCCCTGCGGAGCAGCAGGTGTTTTCCTGCCAGAAACGCTGCTGCCATCGCTCCCGTCCCTCTTCACCAAACACAACTTCCGAGCTATTAATTTTCTTCCAGCGTGCAGGGAGCATGCCAAGAACTTCCTGCAGCTTATGAGTCATGGTCCCTGAGCAAAGAACATCTCCCAAAGGAAGCGAGGGCTGTGGGGCATTCAAGCCCTAAGGGAAGCTCTGCCCAAGGGTGAACTAACCCAGCAGCACCCAGGAAAGGCCCTGATGGAGGTGCTGGGATGGACCCTGCAGGGCGCCATGAAAACTTTACTCGATGGTTGTCAGGGCTGAAAGAACTGAGAGCAGGCAGGAAACCAGGCACTGACCTGAGCACTGGCAGCAGGATCTTTGTTCTCAGCCTGAGCTTGATAGGAGTGTTGAGGCGACTGAATGAGAAAAGTTCTGTGAGATTGTTCTGCAAGCTGTGAAGTACTGTTACTACTAGTTGCTATGGTTAAACAAATATTAGACATCAGACCTACAAGATGTATTTTCCCATGTCTCTGCTTCTATTCCTTTGAGTTCCATTTTCCAGGAGGGATTTATAAGAGAGCTCTCAGAATGTCTTGATTGTGGAATTGAGTTCATCTGGATTTGCTGTAAGTAGACACTTATGTCTCTTCACTAATGGAAAACTTCAAAGACAGGAGGGACAGGAGAAGAGAGGATGGCATTCATGACCCTGGCTTGTACCCATAGAGACCTGTAAACCAAATGCAGAAATCAGAGCCTCTTAAGTTTGCACACTCTTTGCAAAGTTGTCTATACTTCGGAACATGCCCAATTGTTGTAACCTACTTGAGTCAATTTATTCAGCCCCTGCTTTGTGCCAGGACTATGTTAGATGTGTGGTTTCCAGAAGCTATCCAGAATTTTTTGCTTCCCTAAAACATGCCCTGGCTGGTGTAGCTCAATGAACTGAGTGTGGGCTGTGAACCAAAGAGTCACCAGTTCGATTCCCGGTCAGGACACATGCCTGGGTTGTGGGCCAGGTCCCCAATGGGCGCCACATGAGAGGCAACCACACATCGATGTTTCCCTCCCTCATTCCCCCTCTCTAAAAAAAATAAATAAATAAAATATTTTTAAAAATTAAAAAAAAAAACACACTAACACATTGCCCACCTAATATTAAGATTCTTTTGACCCAGATGACCAAGACAACAGAGACAGTTGGGGAATTTACTTCCATTTCAAATGCTATTCTTTCCCCAGTTTCCAATATATCTTTTTCTGCTCTCAGCTTTCTGTAGAATGCGTTCCCTTTTACTTCTTTCCTTCCATTTGTCACACAGCTAGACACACACACAGACACACATGGAACTAAAATACTGACAAAAACTGCAAGACACTTCACTCCTGAGGATTTCGGTTTCCTCGTCTGAAAAATGAGAGTGTTGAAGAAGACAGGTTCTAAGGGCCCTTCAGAGTCTGTGTCTCTGAGATCCTGAGGTTCTACATACATAGGTGTAAGCCCCCAGCTCAACGAGCAAAGTAAAGCAACAAGCAAACTAAAACCATTGACTTGCTGAGCTGCTCTGCTCCATGCCCAGAATGTAACACTCTGAGTTACAAGAGACATTATGCCCAGTGCAGCCAGTCCAGAACAAGAGGATCACTATTATATTGGGGCAAGGGAATAATTACTAAATGATAAAAGGATTGATGTTCTTTAGGTAGCTGACTTGTCTCTAGGACTTTACCAAGAAAGGGACTCTGACCTGATAGTGGGGATAGGAGAATGGGGTGGCTGCAAGCTAAGGAGGAGCAGGCAAGAAGACAGGTGACTTTTATTCCTCCTTCAATTGGACATGAGCCAAGCAGTGTTGCTTCTTCAGAGGCGAGCTGTGAGGGACCCAAACACTAGCCATCTCCAACCCTTGTAGAGCAAGATAAAAAATATTCCAAAGCAGCCATAGCCTCACCCACCCTCTCCTATTCTTAGAGTACAACCTCAAGAAATGGACAAAGATACAAATGGAGGAGGGAGAGCACAGGCAAGAATGACCAGTTGATTTGTACCAAAAGGGCAAGGACTACAGACCGAAGAAAGTAAGTCCTTCCTGGAGGAGGAAGCAGAGGACAAGCCAGCTAGCACGAGCTGGACTCCAAGGGAGAAGGCTGCGGAAGGGCAATGACGGAGGGCTCTCCTGGAGGAGGGGACAGTGGCTACACTTGGCATCACTTGGAGAAGATGTGACACTCAGAAGAGGACCATTATTTCGCTATGTACCCTGCAGTGTTGTTTGCTGATTTGTTTGTTTGCTTACTTATTTCCTCTCTTCTCTTCTGGGGGACTTTAATAAAGACTTACACTAGATGACTCCTTATCTGTTGTTCCACTTCCTGCAGTTTCAGTTACCCACAGTCAACCGTGGTCCAAAAATACTAAGTGGACAATTGCCGAAGATGATGTATTATAGAACTGTATACTGCAACCTATATAATTTTTATCAACCAATGTCCCCCAATAAATTTAGTAAAACAATAAATTTTAAAAATAAAAATAAAAATAAATATATGATGCTAAAAAAAGAACTGTAAGATGATAAAGTGTTTTTTAAGCCAAAAAAAGAACTGAGGAGATAAACAGTTCATGAGCTTTAAATTGCACACCCTTCTGAGCAGCAGGATGGAAGCTGCTCTGCCTGGGCCGGGACGTGAGTCGCCCCTGTGTCCAGCACGTCTCCACCGCACACACCACTGCCTGTTAGTCACTGGGTAGCCCGTCGGTCATCAGAGCAGCTGTCACGGAGCTGCAGGGCTTGTGTTCAAGTCCTCCTTATTTTACTGAATTATGCCAAAACCACACGGCAGTGTAATGTTCTGTTCTATTTTATAATAGATATTGTTGTAAATCTCTTAATGTAGCTAATTAGCAAATTAAACTTTCTCACAGGTATGTACATACAGGCACATTTCATTGCACTTTGCTTTATTGTGCTTCACAGGTGTATTTTTTACAAACTGAAGGCACACCCTCCACCAGTAAAAAGATTATAGTTCTTTTTATTGCGCTGCTCACTTTATTGTGGTGGTCTGGAACCGAGCCCTGGCACTCCTGAGATATCCCTGTGTAGGTAAAAGGATAGTATACGTAGGTTTCAGTGCTGTCTGCAGCATTAGGCATCCACTGGAACCCATCCCCCGTGGGTGAGGAGAGACTGCTGTACCGGCTTTTCTTGAAGTTGGAAGTGTCTTCTGAATATGTCTCTTTGCTGAGGCAACTTATTGCGAAGGCACCTCAGTTTCATTCTGGTGACTTCTTTATGCCTGAGGCAGCCTCAGACCTGTTACCTGCTGGGTTCATAGAGTGTGCCTCAGAGAAAGGGCTTTGGGTTTCAAGCCCAAAGGTACGGGCTTCAATTCACTAGCTGTGGAAAGGAACTGTTTAGCCTCCCTTCTTCCTCATGTTGAACAAAAGATGCTCGTTTCTGAACTGATACCATGTACACATGGTGGGCCTCAGCCAGGAGGCCATGGGGTCACTGAGAAGCTTTTTATAAACATATGTGCTCATAAAAAGGAACAAAATACTGACTCGTGCTGCAACATGGATGAATCTCCAGACCAATGTGCTCCGTGAAATAAGCCAGTCACAAAACACCACATATCGGAGGCCTTCGTTTACATGAAAGGCCCCCAAAAGGCAAACCCGTAGAGACGGGGAGTGGCTCAGTGGTTCCTCAGAGCTGGGGAATGGAAATGGGGAGTAGGGCATACAGGGACGAGGTTTCTTCTTGACGTGATGGAAATGATTTCAGGTAAGATGGTGGTGATGGCTGCGTGATTAATGATAAGTCATTGAATTGTACACTAAAAATGGGTGAATTTTATGGCATGCGACAAGTCTCAATAATGCTTTAAAAACTGCATGTGCCTCTTGTTACCCCCAGTAAATAGTGCTTCTGAGGGAAAGAGGGGGAAGTGTAGTCTGAAGGAATTTCCTCCAGTTGGTTCTTTACATACCCTCCCCGGCTCCACAGGAGAATCACGGCAAGAAGCGTTTGTTCCCCACAGGCTGCCCACAGGGGCTGCAGCACCAGCCCTCCCCTAGGAGCTGGCTGACAGTCAGAGTCTGAGGCCCCACCACACAACTGTGATTGTGGCTTGAAACTGGTGAGCATATTAAAGTTTGAGAAGCACTGCTCTAGAACATTCTACAAACAATGAGAGTCCTGCCCTCACAAAGTCTTGCCTTGCCATGGCTGCATCCTTTATAGGAAAAGTCCTTTCTCTGAGAACATTCTTGCCTTCCTGAAACTGGTTACTTGGGGAGGGGAAACTCAAATAGCTTCTTTCCAATTAAGGTCATCCATTATTGGTCATAAACAGCACTCATCGGCATTACCTGACTGCCTCAAACCTTGACCAGAATGTTTATGTGAGGCCTCAACCAAGAGCAAAATATCAGGCATTCTGAGGAATGCAGCCCCTCACTCACCTCCCTTTCTGCAAGGACACCAGAGAATCCAAATGCTTGTTTATTGTGGCTGAGAGGCTTCCCCACAATCTGCCTGCTGGTGAGCTGCCCCCACTGATATTTCTCTCAGGAATCCCATGTAACACGAACATCAGGTGACTGGCATTGGCACTGAAAAACCACCTCAACGTGAGCGACACTTCCACACTCCGATGCTGCAAAATGAATGACACAGCAAGATCCTAGTTTCTAGTTGCTCTCCTGCTGGCCTGCAGCACAAGCCAAAATAGGGTTTTGGAAGCTGGTTTGGGGGCTGTTAGTTGCAGAAGCTAAACAATGTCCCATCTTCTAAAAGGAAGCGGCATTGAATATTAACCACAGATATCTACATAATAGAGAGTTTTCCTCACAATTGTACTCTAAAACATGACAGACATTATCTCAATTTTGTTAGAGACCTTGTCTGTCTCTAAAGAACAACACTGTTTAGAAAACATTATGTTCTTTCAGCACAATCCTGTCTTATTAGGCAAGGCATTTAAGCAGTCTTGTTCTGCTCTGTTACTCAAAGCGGCGACCCAGCCCAGGGTTTACTCTTGCCTTTCTTTGGCCCCACGGGTATCTTCATTTTGGTCATCTTTTCCCTCATCAGCACTGCCTCTGAATGAGGAGCAAGAAAAAACAAAGTTACCAGAGCTGGGTTAGTTCAGTTTCTCTTCCTTTGGAGGTCTGGGGACAATGGCAGACAATATTTCCATCTTTAACATGATGCTCTTCCTCAAGGCAGAGGAGTCAAACTCACTAGGGGATTTGACATAGAAGACAGGAGAATTTTGAGCCAACTTTTAAAAGCACTTTAGAAATTAATACAAAAGAATATCCATGCCCTGACCAGTGTGGCTCGGTTGGCTGGGTGCTGTCCCACAAGGGGGAAGGTCACCAGTTCCATTCCCGGTCAGGGTACATGCCTGGGTTTTGCTGGCACATACAAGAGGCAACCAATTGATGTTTCTCTCCTACATCAATGTTTCCCTCCCTCTCTTTCTCTCTCCCTTCCCCTCTCTCTAAAAATAAACAAATAAAATCTTTGGTTTTTTTTTAAAGAACATTTATTCACTCTTTCCAACAATGAAAGGTGTAATGGAGTTTCCAAACTATATGCAAAAATGTGAAAGATTTTTTCCATGGATGGCTTTACTTATAGTTGATGTGGGAGAAGAAAGTAAATGGACTCATGACCTCTGGGGCTCTCAGGCCAAAGATGTAGAGACACAAGCTGGAAAGAGAAAGAAAGGGAGGAGACTGTCTGGGGCTGGGACAGACTGGCTGTGGCTGACCATCTGTGGACATCGGATGAGGCTGCTCCAAATACAGCAGCCACGGAGAAGTCTGTGATTTAAGGCCCTCATGATGTCTCCTGCACACCATGAAGGAAACCTGGTGTGCCTCCCATGACCCTACTTTCACTTCCAAAGATTTGAACAAATACACACTCAAACTACAACACGGGATGAGTGAGAGTTCTTGCAGCCTTGATTACTATCACCAGCCCTGAGAGCCATTTCCCACCAAGTCTGACTATACTGTCATCTATGGTCATCACAGATAGCCGTTATACCTGTCAGAACCAACCCCAGAGACTGCAGCAATCATCAAAGAGAAAAGAATAACTACATCCAAACCAGAGCAGACCTGAGTGATTAAAAAATGCTTAACTGTGTACCATCAAAAAAGTGCTTATGTCATAGAGCAGGATGAGGGAGTATGTTCCACTGCAGGCTTATCTTCCTGGATGAAGGATGGCACATTACAGTCTGTGGCTGTTTAATGTTATGTATCTGACAACTAGCACCCATAACTTTGAAGAAAGACAACAGCTTGATCATTTATTTGCACACTGCCATTTCTCCAAGGTTAAGTAGGTTCAGTGGCGCATATGCAACAAGAAATATTGTGGGGAATCGTCTGCTGTATTCTCCATGCCAAAGGCACGGAAGGGGGTACTGATTGGTGACTAGACTGTTGGTAGTGTCATCATTCGTCTTGCCACCGAAACCACCCTGTCGAGAATGTAAAGGTCAGAGGCTTGTGGATCTTCCCAGCCTGGCCCAGAAAAAGAGTTCAGGTTCTAGTTGGTCGGAACCAGAAACACCTGGGACAGTCCTCCAACCAGACTTCATGTAGGTGGGGGCTGCATCAGCCTCACATGACAGCTGATGGAGACTTCTGGCAGGTCTCCTCTGAGAAACCCAGGAAAGAAGTGACGTGTTCACCATATTGTATTTTGGGGACAGATAATACATTATAAGTCAATATGACAAAGTAAGAAAAGGAACCTCACTGGGGTAAGTAGGTACTGATCATAATTGGAAATCTGGGGAGAAAACAAACTGCATTTGGCAGCACGAAAAGGGAAGATTCTATGTGTCAAGGTTTAAAAAAATAAAACAACTCTCCTATTTGAAGAGAGGCTTGCACTGGAACCTGAAGAAGGGCTACTACCTGGGCAGGAGACAGAAAACAGTATGAACCCAAAGTGGAGAATAACTGTAATAGTATGTTTAATCCTAGTGGAAACAGAGAGTTAACATTGAAAATAATGAGAAAGTGGTTAAGCAAGGGGTCAATGGACTGAGGAGGTTGGCTTTCTAACTTCTGTCTGTGATAACACGAAAAATTTTATCCTGAGGGCCATTTCACTCAGTGAGAGCTGCTGCCTAGAACACTGGGTCAAGGATTCTAAGACAGTGTTTGCACTTCTGAGAAAAGAGTCGTGATCAATTAGCCACGTCTGCCCTGAGACTTGGATGGTGATGCCCATGCTTCATGTCTGCTGAGTACATCTTAGAGTGAGGAGCACCTCAGAGGTTTGAAACCAAAACTGACTTCCTTTAACAGAGAGATAGTGTTGATATCAACATGCCTATTGCAAGAGAAAAATTGCCCGTAAATTTTAAGTGTCAAACCTTGTGCTAAAAAAAAAAATGCAATAATAATTGTATCTCAGATTTAACTGTTGTTTTTTGTGTGTGTGTTAGTCAACAAATATTTATGTCTGCCTACCAGAAGCTTGGCACCAAGAATAAATTATGGGCAAGACCAATGGCTTCTGGGCTCCAGGAAGGGAGCTAGGGAAGTGGACCAGCACCACAGCTACAGGGGGGTCAGTTGAGGATACCACAGTAGGTTGGAAAATGGCCCCCAGAGATAGCCACAATGCAATCTCTGGAACCTGTGAAAGTTAACTTCTATGGCAAAAAAAAAAAAAAAAAGTTAATTTATACTTTGCATATGTGATTACATTAAGGATTTTGAGATGAGGAGATTATCCTAGATTATCTGAGTGGACCACAAAGGCATGCACACACATCTTTCTGGAAGGGATGCAGAGGGAAATTTGATACACACAGAAGAGGAGAAGACAGTGCGACCCCAGAGGCAGAGGACGGAATGACGCAATCATGAGCCGAAGCCCAGGAACGAGGGCCGCCGCCAGCAGCCGTGAGCTAGAGGAGGCAAGGAACAGAGAGATGCTCCCTCAGAGTCTCTGGGGGGCTCCGGGCTCTGCCAACACTTAGATTTCGGCTCAGTGATTGATTTCAGACTTCTGAACTGAGAGAACACTTTGCTGTTGTTTGAATCCACAAAATTTATGCTATTTTCTTATGACAGTCATAGCGAATTACTAGAGACCCTCTGTGAGCATATAGGCAAGTGACTCATTCAGGGTTCCTGGGTCAGGCTTGGGAACTGATTCTGGCTGATTTGGACCAAAACATTGCCTGAAAGGTTTCGGGGTTCTCTTATATGGTACCTCCAGGATCTACAGCGGCTGGCAGAGGAAGCTCAGAAAAAGGAGAGGACCCCAGAAGGCTTCCAACATGACATGGGAAAAAATAATGCCTCAGGGGAAGCAGCTGCCCCTGCCACTGGAAACAGGAAATTAATTCTAGCCATCTCTTTTGTCTTTGTGTCACCCACAAAGGATCCAAAATTCCAGGAAGTAGAATCTAATTGGATGAGTGTTGGATTGGCAGGGGATGGAAGAAGAATCGACCCACCCCCACAATCCCCACATTTAGCTTCCTCAGTAGGAAGATTTAGTAAGGGATCCCACAAACACTGCACATGGGGAATTCATCCCAAAATTCAGTAGGGGTTCTGGATGTTAACAACCAGAAACAACAACAGTAACAAAAAATACCTATACCAGGAGACACCCAATCCAGTCTTGGGTAGCTGTGGGGAGAAAGCGGTATTTAAACTAAAACCCAAAGAACTAGTAGTTAGCAATGGGTGTTTGTGGAGTTTAATTCACACACACACACACAGCCCAGATAGGTTGGTATTTCAGCTAATAGACATACTCAGCATTAAAAAGCATCAGTACCCTCTCCATTCTTACATGTCTTCTTATCTCATTCTTGGTTACAAAGTGTGAAATCAGTCCAAGGGTTTTGCGAAGGAAAAAGGAGACTTTGGGGTTGAAACTGAAAAGAGGCCGTGCCTGACCCTTCTGGACTGACTGTGCCACGTCCTCGGGTCTGCAGCTTGGAACCCCCCACGTACCACAGACGCTGAGGGCAAACGCGCCATGCTGTATGTAACTCAGAAGTGTGTATCACATTGCTTAGCAACCTGCACTGTTTGCATGACTAATTCCTTGCCTAGACACATATGAGCATAACTTTGTCTCTCTGGAGATTATAACTGAGTCATAATCCTACTTTTATGAGATCAGGGAAGAATAAAAACCTCACTTGCCTACGTAGTTGTTCACAGCTCCTGAAATGAAGCAGAGCTCTAGGCCTTTCAGGTGAGATGACTCAGAAGACCACAGGGACGACATGAGGATGAGCAGGGATGGCGAGTTTCAAGAACAGACTGGAAATAAATTCTATTAACGTCATCCTTCGAAGGAGGCAGAGGAGATTCAGTCTAGAGGTCTCGGGCAGCCAGGGCTCCGGGGCTGGGCTGAGGTGGTTGGGAGAGTCAGCAGGACTTATGTCAGACACAATCAGATTAGACCTTCATACTGAGAAGTTTCCTGGGAAGATGCAATACTCATCTATGGATAAGTTTAAAAGAAAATGTACTGACCATAAAGCATACCCAGCTATTTACATATGTCCTATATTGCTTTCGGTACCAATAAGCCAATAAGCAAGCGATGCCCATTTAGGCCTCTGGAACTCACTCTCACTTTGTACCACAGGCGGCTCCTCGGCGTCTCGGTCTGTCTCTCCCCTGCCCTGCCATCCTTCTGTCCCATCGTCAAGAGAAGGACAACCAAAGAAAAAAGCCAAGTGATGTCCAGCCACTTGGTAGTTGTATTGTACACTATGAGCAGCTCTCTAAGTACCCAATCCCTTATCTGTAAACTGAGCAAAACAATAGGACTTCATTGTTCTCGAAATTTAATGAGATGATAGAAATAAAGCATGTATCACTGCCTGGCACATGAGAAACACTCCACAGCCCTGGCTAATGTGGCTCCATCAGTTGGGCACCGTCCCGTAGACTGAAAGGTCACGGTTTCAGTTCAACTCCCTTCAGGGCACATTACCCAGGTTTCAGTTTGATCCCCAGCACGAGAAGACAACCAGTGTTTCCCTTTCTCTCTCTCCTCCCCCATTCCTTTCCCTTCTCTCTAAAAGCAATGAAAAAATGTCCTTGGATGAAAATTTAAAAAATAAAATAAAAAAAGAAACACTCCATAAATGGTAACTGTTTTATGTCAGGTTGGAATCCTGGCTATAAAACTTACTGGCTGTTGATCTTATACAAACTCTTCCCCTATGTGACCTTCCATTTCTTCCTTCATGACAATACCTATCATACAGAATCCTTGAGAATATTTAAATGAGATAACATATAAAAGAGCCTGGCACAGAACAGGTATTCAACTAATATTCATTAATCAGTGGAGTAACTTTTCTGTTTCTACTCATTGTTCCCTCTCACATGGATGAAGCTAATGCTTACCTAGTTGAGTTCATCTGGCCCTTTCCTCCAAAAACATAAATTTCTCTGAACTAAGACTTTTATAAATGACTTAAACAGAGAGACCATATGTTCTAAAGCTTGGCATCCCTGGTGCCTAGCACATGGTAGATACAAAATTTTAAAAATAAAATTAATTAAAATATAGTAAAATTAGAGCCCCCATCTGTCCCTGACTTCCTGCCTTGCACTACCTCCCAGCCACCCACTATTCTATCTCGTACCATTTCTTGAGATCTTATTTGTTGTTTTGATGAAAAAGAGGGTAGACTCAGAAAGCACAATATTGACAACAAAGATTAAATTCTGCAACTTATAGGTTGTTTCCTTTCCTGTGAGTAGAGTTAAGACAATATTTAAAAACTTCTTTTTTAAAACTAGTTAAGTAACTAAACCATTATGTGGAGTTGGTGTGGTTGGGGGAGGGGATGCAATGCATGCATCCCCAAAAGTACACAAGTTGACCCTTTGGGGCATGGGAAATATTAGAACTTAAATTCAATTAGTACAGTAGTAAATTATATGATGTATAAATAAAAGTTTTATGTTTGGGGGTGCATAACTCAAAAGTGTGATGGAGTTACAACTTATACAATCAAAATGCAGATCATTCACTTAAACAATGTAATTAATGTTATAGTTTGCCATTATTCTTATACCTAAAACTTATCATGGCCTTTAACTTCATTACTTTGGATAGGTGGTTAGAGTTACCCACATAAAGGCTACATGCCCAGCTTTTGAAGGTACAAAACCTTTATTGTACTTATGGGGGAGACAGGGGAAATGTAAGGGATGAGATGAGAAGAGAAAAGAAGAGGAGGAGAGAGGGAAAAAAGGAAAGGAAGAAAGGAGACCAGGGGATTAAACTTCTAAAATCTCAAGAGAATAACTTAATCACCTCATGCACCTTGATAACATGTCTATGACGAACACCCCAAGTGGCAGCCAGTGTAGAACAACACACAAACAAAACCAAGTTTTGTCAGCCAGCGTAGACAAAACTTGGTCCAAATGGAGTCACCAGAAGCCAGCTTTACTCCACCCACAGTAACACAAAGCTCAGTGTGGCCCCGGCTGGATGTCTGGTTTGTGCTCTCCTCGCCTGCTGCACCCTCCCAGACTCTGACCTGCACGTGATGCTTGGCTTTTGGCTCCAGAGGCTGCTTGTAATTATCAGTCCTGCTGCCCTCTGCTTTTCCGTTCTTTACAAAGGTGTTAAATCATGACCAGGGGCCCCAGTGCTGCCCCAGGCTTGTGCCGGGCCATTAATTCACATTGGCTGAACCATTAGAGAAGTTACAAGAGAACTTCTTCTTAGATGATTGTTTTTGTTAGATATTAAAAACTTCTTCATGCCCTTATTGAAGCTTGTCATTCTCCTAGCCATGCAGGCACAAATTTAGGTGCCATATCAATTGTCCACAACTACCTAGAGGGTGGGGTATACCCTCCCCAACACTCAGGCCTACCCTAGGCCCATTAAAGCTGGTTTCTAAACACACTCACCTTCTGAGAAGTATTCCCTGTCTGTTAGCTGAATAACCATTATTAACAAAACAATCCACTAATGAGTCAGCCCAGTCTTGTCTGGGCAAGTCATGACAGTGACTAAGTCCCTTCTTAAACTTGTGACCCAAGGGTTTGCTACCAACATGGAAGAATTGCTTTCTCTTCTTTGTCACCTTAGGAACAAAGGCTGCGCCAGCAGGATTATAAAGTTAACTAATCACAGAGACAAAATTTAAAATAACCTTTCAATACAAATGAAATTTTTCATTTTAATAAAATTTCAAATTTTGTGTTACAATCATGCACCACTTAATGACGGGGATATGTTCTGAGAAATGCAGCATTAGGCAATTTTGTCATTATGCAAACATCATACAAAAACTTAGATGGGATAGTCTACTACTGTAATCGTACAGGCTATACTTTTGTATGACTGGTCTGTTACACCAGCATCACCACAAACACATAACTAGTGTGTTACACTATAGGTAACAGCTACTACATTACAAGTGATGGAAAATTTCTAGCTCTATTATAATCATATGGGACCACCATGGGAAATGCAGTCCATTGTTCACTGAAGTGTCATTATGCGGTGCATGATGGTGCTGTCAAAATGCTTTCATAACTTGTCAACACTTACATTAAGATATTAAATATTCTAAAAATTTCCTCCACTCCATTACTGAAGTTTCTCATTCTCCTATCTAGCCACATAAGCACAAATACGTAAGAATTTTTATATGTTCCCCCACTCAACCTCTTACACCTGGATTTCCACTCTTCAGGAACATTTCCACTCTCCTCGCACACCGTGGATCCTGAGCCATGGGATCCATGTGTCCAAATCTACCCGATCATCAAGGTCCAATTCACATCACACACCCTCCTGAAGCTTTAGCTAATGTTTGCAGCCCACCTTGATGTCTATGTCCTCCCCATGTCAGTAACAGCCCATGCACAGTCCTAGTCAATTTAAGTCACTGTGTGCTCATCTCCAATGATACAGGGAAATCTTGGGTGTGTTCAATAATTCTGAACACATTTTCTTTCACCACATGACAAAATTCAGTATCCACTGTCATACTAAGTGTGTATGAAGCTATCTATAGTCAGTTAACATCCATTAGACTGGAAACTTCAAGTCTGTGCTATAGACTGAATGTGTGTATCCCCCCAAATTCATATGTTGAAATCCTAACCCTGATATTAGGAGGGTGACCTCTGGGTGGTACTCAGGCCACGTATGGGATTAGTGCCCTTATCGAAAAGACCCCAGAGAGTTCTCTGCTCCCCACCATGTGATTGTAGAATGAGAAGTCAGTAGTCCACAACTTCCAAGAGAGCCATCATCAGAAACTGACACTGCTGTCACCTTGATCTCACACTTCTAGCCTCCAGAACTGTGAGAAATAAACTTCTGTTGCTTATAAGCCACCCAGTCTATGGTGTTTTGTTAGGGCAGCTTGAACAGACTAAGAAGTCTGTCAGTGCTGAGTGTTGGAAAGGATGTGAAGCATCAAGAGTTCTCAGGGGTAGTCCTCTAGACTTCTGATAAAAATGGCCGCATAGGTAAACACAGCTCACCTCCTCACACAACCACATCCAAATTACAACTAAAATACAGAACCACCATCACTCAGAACCATCAGAAACTGAGTTGAAGGGAAGTCTGACAACTACGGAATTAAAGAAACCACATCCATCCAAGCTGGTAGGAGGGGTGGAAATGCAGAATGGGCTGGTGTCATATCCAAATGTTGTAGATAAAAATTCAGGAGAAACATTTTGGGAGTGAGGAGTTCCAGCCCCACATTAGGCCCCCAAATCCAAGGTTCCAATGTCAGGAATACAAACCCCCATAACTTCTGGATGCAAAAATCAGTGGGTATTGAGGCAGTAGAAGAAACTTCTGGAATCCCAAGCAGTTCCTCTTAAAAACCCACACAAAACTAATCAGACTCACTCCCTCTGAGCTCCAGCTCTGTAGTAGCAACTTGAAAGGCACCAGTGGCACACAGGGAGGAACTGAAGTGTTGGGCATCAAGGCAAGAGCTGGGGGACAGCCTCCTCCTGGACAGAAAGGTGGGTTGTCGTCCCTTTTCTGAACCCTCCCCACACAGAGCCACAGAACCAGCAGGTTGGTGCCACATCTGATAGTCCATCAACCTGGCTAACACTACTTGCCCTGCCCTAGAGATTCCCAGAGACTCCATCTCACCCAATTTACAGGCCCACCCAAGCTGCTTTTCCATATGAATGGTTGGTCTTGGTTCATGCTTCACAACTTCCTAAATCCTCTCAAACAAGCAACAGCCAGCTTCAGTGAGCCCCCAGACCCCAACCCTCTTGTTAAGGGGCCCCAGGCCCAGCACTAACAGCAACCAGCCTAGATTCACAGCTTGGCTTTGCCTGGGAATCTCAAAGTCCAGCACAAGTAGCAGCCATCTCAGATTGCTTTATAGCTCAGGTAGGGCAACCCTGGGAAAAACACAGATGGGAGCAGACCTTGGTAAGCACCACCCAAGAAACCCAAGAGCCTGAATACCCAGTGGACAGCTACAGAACATGTCGGAGCACCACCACCCTGCCCCTGCACAGCCAATCCTCCACAGAAAGTGGAGGTTTGCAGTCAGTGGTCACAGCTAGTCCTTGCAGCTGACTGGCGTGGGTAAATCCCTCACATCGACATGGCAACAGAAATCAAAGTTCACTGCAGGAGAAGAATGTACTCAGCTCACAAGAAGGGCACACCTCAAGTACCCAGCTTCGATGATAGGGGAGGCTGTGCCACTGGACTCTACAGGACACCTACTACATTAGGCCACACTACCAAGACAGGGAATCATAACAGCTCTACCTAATGCATAAAAACAAACACAGGGAGGCTGCCAAAATGAGGAGACAAAGAAACATGGCTCAAATGAAAAAACAGATCAAACTTGGGGGAAAAGAACTAAACAAAATGGAGATAAGCAATCTATCGAATACAAAGCTCAAAACCTTGGTGAGAAGATTACTCAAGGAACTTAGTGAGGACTTCAACAGCATAAAAAAAATCCAGACAGGAATGAAGGATACATTATTAAAATAAAGAACAATCTTCAGGGAAACAACAGTGAAGTAGATGAAGCCAAGAATCAAATCAATGATTTGGAACATAAGGAAGCAAAAAACAATCAATCTTAAGAAGAAGAAAAAAAGAACCCTGAAAAATGAAGATAGTATAAGCAGCCTCTGAGAAACTTCAAGTGACCCAACATTCACATCATGGGGGTGCCAGAAGGAGAAGAGAAAGAGCAAGAAATTGGAAATCTATTTGAAAAAATAATGAAAGAAAACTTCCCTAATTTGGTGAAGGAAATAGACACGCAAGTCCAGGAAGCACAAAGAGTCCAAAACAAGATGGATGCAAAGAGGTCCACTCCAAGGCATATCATAATTAAAATGCCAAAGGTTAAAGATAAAGAGAGAATCTTAAAAGCAGCAAGAGAAAAGCAGTGTTACCTACAAGAGATTTCCCATAAGACTGTCAGCTGATTTATCGAAGGAAAGTTTGCAGGCTAAGAAGGGATTGGCAAGAAATATGAGAAGTCATGAAATTGGGGACCTACAGCCAAGATTGCTCTACCCAGCAAAGACATCATTTAGAATTGAAGGGTAGATAAAGAGCCTCCCAGACAAGATAAAATGAAGGCGTTCATCATCACCAAACTATTATTATACAAAATGTTAAAGGGACTTATTTAAGAAAAAGAAGACCAAAACTATGAACAACAAAATGGCAACAAACACAATTGAATACAGACACAATTCAATCAACGATTGATTCTAAAAAAAAATAAACTAAGCAAACAAGAAGAACAGAGATAGAATCATGGATACCACATGGTTGCCAGATGGGAGAGGGTTATGGAGGGATGGGTAAAGAGGTGAGGGGATTAAGCACAAATAATAGTTACAGAATAGCCATGGGGATGTAAAGTACAGTGTAGAAAATGGAGTAGCCAAAGACCTTACATGTGACCCATGGACATGAACAATGGTGAAGGGACTGCCTGAGGGAGCAGGGGGTGCTGGGTGGAGGGGGGCAAAGAGGGAAAAATTAGGACAACTATAGTAGCATAATCAATAAAATGTAATTTTAATAATAATAATAATAATAGCAGCCCTGGCTGGCGTAGCTCAGTGGATTGAGCACGGGCTGCGAACCAAAGCATCGCAGGTTCGATTCCCAGTCAGGACACATGCCTGGGTTGCAGGCCATGGCCCCCAGCAACTGCATATTGATGTTTTTCTCTTTCTCCCTCCCTTCCCTCTCTAAAAATAAATAAATAAAATCTTCAAAAATAATAATAATAATAAAGTTGGTAGCCCACATTAGGGGGAAAAAAAGAGTTTTTACACCTTGCTGGACTTCACCAACTCTATAAAGAAATTTGGCAACAACCAATAAATAGGAGACGTGCAGTCAATCCACTTCTAATATGTACTAGTGTTTCCGGTGCAGCAATATACATAAATGTAGAAAAATTGGAAACAACCCAATGCTAGCATTTTAAAAACTAGAGGTACATATGTCAGCATGGGTAAGTCCCTAAAATATAACACTGAATGAAAAGAGACAACTTGCAAACATATATACATATGCACACTAACATACATACACAAATTTACTTATTTTAGATACACATTTACCACACAATTTAAAAATAAGAGCAAACAGTTTTATATAGTGTTTATATTACATAAATATAAAGCAAAAGCATATGAATGTTTACTTAAAAAATGTCAAACTTCAGAATTTTGACTCTCTAAGAGAGAAGAGGGAAAATAGAATTGGGGCTAGATCCAGAACAGACTTTACCTGTATCTGTATTGTTTCCTTTCTTTAAAAAGGAAAAAAAAAAAACTGTAACGAAAATGGCAAAATACTAAGATGTGAAAGAGGTGGGTGGCGAGTACGATTCAGCCAACACATATTGACACTGGAATGTGCTGAGCACGGCTGAGGGTTAGATACAGCTGTTAGCAGGACATCCAAGTCTCTGCCCACACAAAGCTTACGTTCTATCGGGGGAAACAGACCACACAAATATAAAACAAATATTTATGTCACTTAATAAGTGCTGTAAGAAAATAAAGCAAAATAAAAGGCTGTGGAGGTGTGGGGGGTATGCTATTTAAATTGGTTAGGAAGCCCACTCTGCGGCGGTAACTACTGAGCAGAGACAGGAACTAATTAAGAGAGCCAGGAAGGTTTACTGTTCTCTTCCACATAAAGAAAAACCACACAACACTTCTTAGGAACATACAGAAGACATGGAGTATCTAAATAGACATCCCATATCCCCGATGAATACTGTAAATATTACCATTTTTTCTCAAAATCAATGAGAAAATAATTTTAACACTCATCTAGAAAAGTAATTGATATAGAATAACCAATAAAACATTGAAAAAGGGTAAGAAATGGGATATTGATGTACTAAATATTAGTAAATCTTGTAAACCCAAAGTAGTTAAAATACTGTGTCTAAGTTCAAGAGCAGACAAATCAATAGGAAACCTAAAACATCCAGAAATAAATGTATTGGATACACAGTTTTATCACCTTCATGGAGAAAGAACAGATTATTTAAGTATTGTTACAACTGTCCAACTATTTTCTAAGACTCAGGTTCCTGATTCACTCCTCACACCCAAATTACAGATGACAGAACCTGCAGAATGAAAATAAGCATCTCTGAATGTAGGTGTTTAACAAAAAAACCGAGATCCTACGCCCTCAAACACTGTACGGCAAATGAGCGAATAAAACAAGGAGACAAGACACAGTACTCCTTATGAAGAAATGAAATGAATTCACTTGCATTATATTTTATGTCTTATTCATTCTTTTCTTCATTTATTCATACACACTGAGCATTTGTTTGGTGCCATCCACATCTCAGGGGACAGGAATGACTGAAGGCTTCGGGGTTGGTCCTATTCTCCTGTTAAGGGGCTCCATCCAGATCCAACAAATGGGCAGATCCCGTTTTACTCACTAGGCACTCAGCATTCTCCAAGCCTCAGTATTTGTTCCTTCCATTAGAGGATGCTGGGTGTGGTCTGCTGACACTGTCCTAAGGGAAAGGGCAGCTTTCTGTCTTTTCTTCTGCATCACTCAAGAATCAGAAGCCAGGTTCAAAGATAGGGAGGCCTGTGGGGCTAAGCCACCCAGTGACACAGCAACATCCAGGCCAAAGCATCACTGTCTGACCATGCGGCCCTTCTCCACCTGGGCCTCCACGGACACCACTGGGCATGAGATGGGTCCTGCCAGGGACCTGGGGCTGGTCTTCATCGAAGCTCTCCAACTACAGACATTTTCAATTTTTTTATCAGTACTTTCTTAGGCATAAATAGAACCACCAAAAACATTCATTTATTTTCTACTACTTATGGAATAAAAATTAATGTTTCCAGGTTTTCAAAGCTATCTGACAGTCAAAGAATTCCTTAATAATGTTTATAGAAGAGAACTGAAAAATCGTTACTGAAGGCCTCTCAGAACGTATTTTATTCTGTGCAAAAAGTCAGCTCATTAATCCTATCTTCATCTTACAACAAAATCAGAAGTGAACAACTAAGGTGTTGCTGCTTTCAACAGTCTACTCAACCCATCAGTTTTTAAAGATTTTCTCACTCTTTATTTAATTTATAATTTAATACCTACCCTCTTACCAACCCCCATAACCCATGGGGAAATAATAAGTGTAAAACTCTGGTAATATAAAATGCTTTTGAAAAAACTCCTGTCAGTCATGTTGATAGCTAGAACGATTTGCCCATTTTCATAGCTATCATAACAGCAGCCTGTAGTTTGAAGTCTTATGAAAACAGAAGCTCTGAGCTTTATGATGTGCCCAGAAAGCCTAATGCGATGAGAGACAATTGTGATCTGTTGCTGCCACCTGCAGGTCATTCTCAAGACATGATATTTTCCCCTTGGTTTTCGTTTTGCTTTGTTTCCAACTCATTTACAGATATTTCTTGCCCACCAAGTTCTTAGATAAAATAGCAAATCTCTTTCATAGGTATTCTCACCAATAATTACTTTTTAAAAATATACTATATGTAACCTTTTCTTTCTTTTAGAAATTGAACTAATCTTTTTCCTCGTCTCTACTCCTTCCATTTTTCTCCATACGCCCCATAATTCTTGCTATTTTTTAAAATCAGTTTTCTGGTAAATGCATGTTAATTTGAGGACAAATGACACTGGCATAAAAGGTAGAGGCCTACAGACCCTCATGCCAGATGACTACAAGATATACCTTAAATTTTCATCTAGCTTACAAGTTTCAGGCTGGCACACACAAGTGAGTTCTAAAGCCACATGGACCAGAACTAGATCCCACTGCTACCACTAACAAGCATTGTGCTCTTGCAAAATAGTTAACGTTTCTAGACCTAAGTTTCCTCCCTATAAAATGGGGATAATAAAATGTACATTTCAGAACTGTCAAGAGGAATAAATGAAATAATAAAGATAATGCATATACCAATGACTGGTACATAGTAAGCAGTCAATAATTGATTATTATTATTACCAGAAAGTATAGAAATTAAGTGACTTCCCATATACATCAGAAGCCAAATCGATGGGAGAGTTCTGGCCAGAATCTTCAGATCGCTGACTGCCAAGCCAGAGCTCTGACAGTCACACTGTAGTAATGCAGGCTCTCTGCTTGTCCAATCAATATTAAGGCTCTGGTTCCCTTGGGATAGGCACAAAAGTACTTCAGACATCATTGTTAAGAAGTCAAGTCCTCCCTAAGCCCAGAATTATTCACATCTGTGGGTGCACTGGACATCCTTCCAACACCTGATAACAGCTTCCTTTTTTCATTTGTCAGCTCCAGTTGACATACAGTATTATATTAGTTCACGTGTACAGTGCAGCGGTTCCCAACGGATGACAGAAGTGGTGTTTCCATGATATTTCTCATAAGAATCCAGCACATGTGATTTCTCTCTAAGCTCTGGAATTATTTCCTTTGTTTGCAGAGCTTCACAGAAATAAAGCAGCTGCATTATTTGTTTCTGTCAGGTGACACCATGAAATGCATTTCTGGTGGGTGTACCTGCAAAGGTCGCCCCCAGGGCACATGGTAAAGATTATTTTTAGTCTAGGCCCAGACAGCAGCTGAGGCTGCAGAACCTCCAAGCTAGACTGTGGTTGGGACTGAGTCCTCGGGTATTTCAACCTTCTCAAATGTGTAATTCCTTCCTTACTACCTTTCAAGGGTATAATCACATCTATGAATTTTGTCTCCAGAGACAACAGAATATGTGTAACTGATCACAAGTCGTTGTAGTGCCTTTACTACAAATAAGTCTTGGTACTCATCCAGTGGCTTTTTCCTGTGCACATTCCTCTTGTTTCCATAGAAATGGTAGACACCATTGGACACTCCTTCCTCAAGTCCCCGACAAGTTGCTGAGTAGTTACTGACCAGAGGCCAGGTCGCAGGGCACCAGGAGGTGCACTGAAGAAACAGCAAGGGGAACAGTGGAAACACAGGATAGTTAATAAAGGAAAATGAGGTCATAAAGACAATGGGTCCTGGTCACGTCAGCCTGTAGTCCATTGTTAGGATTTTGACTTACATTCTAAGTGAGGGAAGAAAGTGGTTTGGAGAGAAAGGGTAGTAGTTTCTTCCTTTGGTTGGTAAAATTACCAATAACTAAAACTGGGTACCCTGGTATTAGGTGCTATGGCTCCATTACCCTGGGCATTGTTATAGCTTCCACAGGCACCCCTAAGCACTGCCAGGTTGAGCCAAAGGTTCAGAGCACCCAAAGCCTGGTCTTATAAATGAGCTCAAGGACTGGGATCTGAACAAGGACTTTGGCCCCCTGCCAACCACCTCCTTCTTGCTTTCTTACACTTGCTCTCCCTCCTGCGTTTCATCGACTCTGGGAGTGAGCACGACAGTGGCTGCTCTGTGGGATGAGCAAAGACCCTTATTCCAGCTGGGACACCAGAGCCATGCACCCCCCCCCCCCCCCCCCCCCCCCCCCCCCCCCCCCCCCGCCTGCCAGCCTATGGACCTGGTGTACCTGTGAGCTGTCTTGGCTTTGCCTCTAAGAGCTTAAAGGTGAGGGAGGAAGAAGGAAAAGAGCATCACCACCAGCAGCTGTTTTTGCTGACCTCTGAATTAGACACTGATTTCCAAAGCCAACACTGGCGGAAAATATACCTACATTCCCATCCTGACCATGTTTGATGAGGACTCATGAAGAAAACATGAGGCTTCTCCTTAATGGTTGATGAGAGCAGCTGGTTTCTTATAATAAAGCTGGCAATGTCTCCTTTGCCAGTGATTGAATTTTAAAACATGAACAGGATTCAGAAAATAAAGGTTAATGTGGTACCCTTTCACGATGGTTATTACTAACAGTAGAAAACAGCCATTACTGTGTTAACATTTCCAAGTGCTGCTAGAAGCTACAGACTATTACAGCTGCTCCCATTATAGCAGATTAAATAGTAGTCATGTAAATAATCAGACTTCATCTAAAACTTGGAAATGAATTCAACAATGCCTAAAAAATTTTAGCCTATATGTACAGCAGCCCTCTTTACAAAGCCCTCTTATGAGCTTTTTTAAAGTTTATTGGGTACCACACTCCCCATCATCCCAGCTGTCCAGCGAAAGGTCTACGTCTGCTGATGCTCGCTAAGATTGTGCCAACCGCCCACTCCTAGAGGTGTGTGCCTCTTCCCCGTCACTCCAGTGAAGAGAGCTCAATTCATGTAACTCTTGGCCTCCCTTGCTCCTTTTTTCACCACAGTCCTTGGGAAAGGAGTAATTTATCTAATAGGTACATATACCAAGAATATCCCCACCCTGGCATGTGACAAGTTCTGGCCAATGGGATGTCACTGAAACGGGGCGTGCAATGTCAAGAACGGGCCTTTAAGCAAAGGGCTTGTTCTTCTCATCTGCTGAAATGGAGGCTGGAGCCAGTGTGGTCTACGAGGCAGAATCCGCATAGTAAGAACAGAGGAGCAGCATCAAGCTGGGGGCGCCGGGGTCCCTGATGACTGAAATTGGCACACCCACTGGGCCTGCCAACCTAGACATTGACTTCAGAGATACACTTCTGTCTCACTTTATCCCTTGTTATTTTGGATTCACTGACAATTCCAGTTGCAGAATGGCAGCAGAGTGTGGGAATGCAGGGGCAAGGGGAAGCACAGCCCAGGAAAAACACACTCAGATGGGTAAGTCTCAAGTAAAAGAGGCAAGTGATTAACAGGGAACAGAACAGAAAGTAGAAATGGGGGGTAGGAGGGGACCTGGACTAAGATGTGTATTCATGTATATATATAATGCATCTTCATTAATAAGCGTAAGTATATTAAATGAGTTAATATTTTAAAGCACTTAGAATTCTAAGTCCTGAGCTGCCAGCAACTAAAAATAAATATGAATAAGTGTTGTGATGGTTTATTTTGTGTCAACTTGGCGAGGCTACGGTGCCCAGTGATTTAGTCAAACGCTAGGGGTTGCTGTGAATGTGTTTTTGGATGTGATTAACTTTCACAGTCAGTTGACTTTAAGTAAATGTTACCCTCCATATTGTAGATGGACTGATAACCTTAAGGACAAAAACTGAGGTTCCCTTAAGAAGGAATTCAGCCTCAAAACTGCAACAAAGAAATTCTTCCTGTTTCTCCATGCTGCTGCCTTGCCCTCCAGATTTCAGACTGGACAGCTTCTCCAATCACATGAGTCAATTCCTTAAAATTAGATTACATAGATGTGAAGGTGAAGAAAGATAGATGTATGATAGATAGATAGATAGATAGATAGATAGATAGATAGATAAATAGATAGATGATAGATAGACAGACAGACGCCAACCCCCTGTTGGTTCTGTTTCTCTGGAGAGCCTGGACTATCAGAGAGCTAAAATAGACCTGCATTAGAAACCTGCGGAATTTGTTTGTTGACAGCTGGGAGGTGGGATAGATAGGTCCCCCCAGCCAAGTCAGACCGGAAGCCTTGCTCAGCACATCATCACTCCCCATTCCTCCTCCCTCCTAAGCCCTGAGGAATAACCCCTTCAGGACCCCCAATGTTCAGTTACCCTCCTTCCCCTGACTATGGTCTTGAGCAGGAGACAAAAGGGGCCGAGATGGGAAGAGCCTACCCAGCACTGGGAGTACGTTTCCAGGCACGGGGTGACAGAAATGTTCTAGAAGGTAACAGTGATGGCGCGGCAACGTTGTGAATACACTGAACGCCACAGAACTGTTCATTTTCAAATGACTGATTTCATGTTATGTGAATTTTGTCTCAATAAATTATTCTTTAAAGACGAGCTTTATGTTATGTGAACTTCACCTCAATTAAAAAAAAAAGGTAAACCACCAAAAATGAAATATCTGCATCTCCTCACTCCCAGGAAGGGGCCCTGAGCCTGCACACAGAAGGCCATAGCTCCCCTCTGGGCCTCCACATCGTAAAGCTTACCCGGGAGGCATTTCCTGGTGGACTGGACGGAGTTCAGTGTTAAGCCCACTTTGGTGACAGACCTCAAGCCAAGGCCATAAACTAATGCAGTGATTTTCAACCAGTGGGCTGCAAGAATTTTTAAAACATGCAATACCTGACTATTAGTCAGGGGCACTGACCTCTTATCCCTTAGACTGTCAAATAAAAAAATAACAACATCCAACACAATAGTCGTCCAGTGTGAATGAATCAAAATTATACCTATTTTTTCTCAGATTAACAAACAACGTATTTTGGGGTGTGCTGCAGAATTTTAGTATTTAGTTTATGTGTGCCATGAGATGAAAAAGGTTGCAAATTGCTAACCTAATGCTATCAACAATAAAATAGATATTGTGGCCTCCATGTTTTTTATTTCCCAATCTCAAAAGGTATGAAGGCTGAGGGAACCCAGAGCCGATGGCCCCCACTACCAGGCTGTCCACAGCCACTCAGTCTTGTCTTGTCTCCCGTAGCCATGTGTGTCCCAAATGCAGAATGACTGGGGCATCTGCGAGCCTTGCCTCGAGTCAAGAAACTTCTGCTCTGCTTCTGCAGTACGTGCCCTCCCGCGGCCTGTCCAGAACCCTTCCTTAAAGACACGCAAGCCCACAGCTGGCTGCAGCCTATCAGGTTTCCAGAGTGTGATGGTCAATCTGAGCAATCTGGGCAGAACGGGCAGTGCAGTTGAAATGCATTCGCATTTTCTTTTCCTCTAGACTTTCCCTCTCAGACTGACTTTAAATTTTCAAATTTTTCTCCTTCTATTACACTTTAATAGCAGCCAACACCCAAGGTCTTGAGAGGCTCACCCAAGTTTTAATAGGGTACTTTTCCAAATAAAAACCAAGAGGAATTTTCATACAAGCAGTCAAGATAATACTTCTCCACCGCACTATCCATATATTATTTCAAGTTTCACAACTACCCTTGGACACATCATTGAACAGACAGCAAGTCAGTTCATCTGAGTCACTACTCACCCTGTCTCACAGGTTGCTAATGCAAGCAAAAGCACTTAGCATGTAGAACACAGAGAAGAGCCATTAGTATTATCTAGTATTATCATCACTAAAATATTTAATTGTTTTATCTCTTTTCCACCTACACTTACTATCCAGGTAATATCATCCAATCTCATGACCATCTATATAAATCCCAAATTTGCTTTCAGCCTTGACCAGTGCTTCTGAAGGCAACTCACAGGTCGAACTGTTTACTTGACATCTCCACTGGATCTCCAATGGGCACAGCAGACATAATATAATCAACACTGAATTTCTGACTGTCCCCTGTAAACATCTTCCCATCTCAGTAACTGGCGATACCTCTCCTCCTTTGGCTCAGACCACAAACCTTGAAGTCATTCTTGATTTTTCTTTTCCTTGTCTCCTATAATCTATTCAGAAATCTTGTTGGCTCTGCCTGCAAAAACGTTCCGAATCCAACCACTCCTTAACAAGTCACTGCTAGCACCAGGTCTCAATACCATCACCTTTTAACTGGACCATTTCAATAGCCTCCTATCTTATCTCCTTGCTTCTGCCCATGTCCCACCACAGTCTGTTCTCCTCAAGAAGCAGTTCAGATCGTGTCTTTCCTCAGCTCAAATCCCAGTGGTCTGTCTGCCATATCCCTCAGAGTAAAAGCTAAAGCCCTGGAAATGGTCTTCAGTGCCCTCTGATAACTGACCTCCCCCCACCATCACCTCTTTGGACTTCATCTCTTACCACTCCTCTTAATCTCCCCGCAGTGGCGTCTGGCTGTTTCTCAAACGTGTCAGACACTGCTCCACCCGTCTGAAGGCCTTTGCACTTGAGCTTCCTTCTGTCTGGAACATGTTTTCAAAAGAACGTCATGGTTCTCAATCCCTCACATTTTTCAGGTCTCTGCATCAATCTATCCTGTATATCAATACACAGCAATCACCACCTCCACTCTGATTATGCGTATTTTTCTTCATAAAACTTACTATCATGTGCCACATTACCTATGTGTATCATTCTCTGCGTGCCAGAATGGAAGCACCATGAAAACAGAGACTTTGCCTGTTTTATTCATTGTTTTATGCACATTTCCTAGGACAATGTTCAATAAGTACCAGGTACTCAATAAATATTTATGCAGTGACAAAAGAATTTAATCAAAATAAGGAAGACAAGAGTTTCAGGAAGGAAGTGTTCACCAACACCCAACGTGAACCAAAGCCAAGACGGATGGAGAGAGTTCACTGCACTGTCGACTAGGGAGGCACCGGGAAGGGGCCCCGAGTCCTGCGGGCCAGAGGCCAGGCGCTGTGAGCTGGCTGTGGCCGGAACTGGGAAAGGGAGAACTCTCTTCTGAAACGGACAGTGGTGACAGTCACACAACACTGTGAATGCACAAGTGGTCATTCTTTTCAGCATGGTTAATTTTTAAATGTGGCATAAAGCAAAATTTATACTTTAAAAAATTTTCATATTATATTTATTCAACATCTCAAGGCAATATTTTAGTCTAAAAGAAATTTTCCTAAATAGAAGCAAAAGCTTATTATAGAAGCCCCAGCTGGATATTAAATGACACCTTGTTCTTTGTACACTTCAGTCATCTAAAGCCTGCTTGTGCATTAAAACTCTCTTTTTAATGTCAAAAATTACTGTAGATGCCCTCAACATGACAGTTGAAATTTTTTCCAATTTACAAACAACCTTTGGTGGACAAAGCTTTGTAGACTTCAGGTCAGTGCCCCATGAGCCTGAGTCCCAGATGAGGAACCAGAGCTCCGAAGGGTCCCGTCACCCTGCGTCTCCTCCGGGCCAGCCCACCGCCATCCGCATGCCCATCTGCACGCCCATCCGCACACGGTCCACCCGCAGCAGCCGTCACCTGCACCACCTTCAGCATTTGCGATTCCAGTCGCTGATTCTCTTACTCCCTTGAGCTATAGTTTAAATTTATCGACTTTTTCAATTATCTGATACATCTCTGTCTAATATTCCTAATCAGATTAAATTTCCCCAAGACAGGTATTTTACCTTTTTTCATATTCCTTATGAAAATTCCTTAGTAGATATTTGATAAAAGTGCATTAACTATGGAATTATTACTAAACAGTTAAAAGACAGACATGTTTAATGTTTCAATATTTAAGAATATATACAAAACAGTTGACCATGTATCAAAATTATGACATACTTTGCAACAAATGTATTACGGTAATGTAAATAATTCTATTGGTTTTCAAAAATTACATTTAATTACTGTAATTTTTTAAAGGGATTTTTTAACTCATGACAAAGCAATGTCATGAGTTAATCTTTCACTGTACTGCAGTTGTTTGATTGGTTACATTCTGAAAAAAGAATGATACATTTTCTCTTATTCTTTCAAGAAAAGGATCTTCAAGATTTAAATGATCTCCAGAAAAATGTTTCCACTGCTTCAGCTGTGACATGGACAGAGGTTTCAGGGAATTGGGCTTCTTGTGATGTGGACCAAGCTGACAATTTCTAGAGAGAGGGAATTTTTCCAATGAATCACCTGCAATAAGTAAAAGAATGAGAGAGTCCTTAAGCCAATCAATATTCTACCTATTAGAACTTTTTATTTTATGGTATAATAAGTTTATGCAATTTATTACATTTTGGTCCTGAATTCAAGGACCTTATGGTCTAGTAGGAGATATACACAGTAAACAAATAATCATCCAAAGAGATATGTTACAGGTCTGCAATCCCTTACCTAAAACCTTTCGGACCAGGTATATTTCCAAATTCAGAATATAATTTGCGGGAAAAGGGGTGAGTGAAGGTGGAAGAGGGTACAGGGGTTATAAATGGTAATGGAAAAATACAATTAAAAAATATATAATTGGAACAATCTGGGACAGCACTCCATAAGCAAGCCCATTACTATTCTGCAGGTCATATGAATATTCAGTCCTACAAAATGGGTTAAAGACTACTGATAAATTCACATCAATTTTGGTAAGGTTTCTACCACCAATGAGTTTGTTGCAGATGTGTAAAGATAAAACAAGTTTTAGCCTTCAAGCTTTCTAGATTTCAAAATTGAAGACAAGGAACTATGGACTTCATTATTGATATAAACGGAGGTAAAGGTATGAAGTTAGATACAGGGGACATATAAGACACAGGGATCTGAGAACATATAACAAGATAACTGACTTGTTTTGTTAAGATCTGAAAGACACGAAGGCAAGAACCAGATGGAGAGGGGAGGTAAAGCACTCCAGAAAGGGACATAAAAAGGCTAGGGAAGGAAAGGGAGGTAGGGCACAGCTGAGGAACTGACAGGAGCTTAAGGCGATTCGAGCCTGAAGAGCAGAGGCAAAGAAAATGCAAGAAAAGAAGTTGGGTCATACAAGGGAAAGTGCACTTTCAGAGGCTGAATTATGCAAAATGCTGTAATCAAATCGTGCACGGAAGAGGCCGGGAGTTATTCACTGAATCCATTTCCCTTTCCCAGGGCACTCAGCCACATTTCCCAGCCTGCTTTACTGATCGATGCAACCACTGAGTCTAGCCTATGGATGTGGACAGAAGTGATCTATGTCATTTCCAGGTCTGGCCTATAAAAATTCCCTCTGCCACGTGGTCTTCTACTTTTTCTCTTCTCTCACCCGCTTGCTGTCAGATGCACGGATCCCAGAAGGGGACTCGGACATCTAAGGGGATGGCAGAGGCCAAAGGGAAGAAGCCCGGGTCACTAAACCACCTTACAGAGAGAAGGCTGTGCACTCTGTGATTTGTCTGTGGTGCTGGGCCACTGCGGTCTTCAAGTTTTTTGAGTTACAGCACCCACGCTACCCAAACTAATTCGTCACTTTAAATATTTTTGTCTTTAGCCTAAAAGCAATGGAAGCTATTGAAGGTTTTACTTTTTAATCTTTCAGTTATGAGAAATTTTAAAAACATATAAAAGACGACAAGATAGAAAAAGAACCTACAGGTTTGTATTCCCCACCTCCAACAACTACCAACTAAAACCCAATCCTGTCTCACTTAGATCCCGCTGCTCCACTTCCTTATTATTGCATGTGCAGCGTGTGTCGCATCTGTAAAAGACAGAGATGTCTCTTTAAATTTAATCACACCTAAAAAAATCCCTTAATATCATCAAAATCCTGTCAATGTTCAAAATAACAGGTTCTAAGAGATGACAAAATCGCTTTGAGAATCCAGCAAACAGTAGAATACCTTCAAAGTATTGACCAAAAAACCCCTATTGACTAGAATTGTACACCTAGCAAAGACAGCATTTGAGAGAGAAAAAAACAAATGTATTTTGAAAAAAATCAAAGATTGAGTTAACCACTAATAGACCCTGTTAGAAATTTTTAAAAAAAGAACACAAGACAGTTGAAATGAATCAAAATGTCAATAATTATAGTAAATGTAAAAGACTAAATGCTGATGTTAAAAGAGAAGATCAGATTGAGTTTTTAAAAATCTAGCTTTATGCTTTTAATAGAGAGACACCTAAAACATAATAACATAGAAATATTTATGGGAAAAGATTCACCAGATCAATACTATAAGAAAGTCGATGTAATATATTAACTTAAGACAAATGAAAGCAATTCATTAGGGATAAAGAAACCACTACATAGTAATAAAATAAATAGACCATGAAGGAAAGAAAAATCACAAAGAAGATATAAAATATATAAAGCTAAAATAGAATAACAAAAAACTTCAACAAGTCCACTGTAATATTCCAAGATTTTAACATACCACTTTCAGGAACAGAGATAGCTAACAATAAATTAGGTTATTAATAGAAAAATGGGCAGATATAAACGGATGGTTCATATCAAGGAAATAGGAAAATAAGCTCAACTTCACTCATAATAAGACAAAAGCAAATTAAAACTAGAACATTGTACAATTTTTTATTATCAGAATGGCAAAATTCCAAATATTTGATAATGCACTAAACTGGCAAAGCTGTTGGGAAATAGCCATTTTAGTACTTGGTTGGCAGGATGTGAACAGTGCAACCCCCAGTGAAGGGCATTTCAGCAATCTCTATTAAAACTACAAACGCATATGTTCTCTGATCCAGTAACACTGATAGTTTACCTTGTAGATATACTGGAACATAGGAAAAATGATGTATAAATAAAGATATATGCCCTGGCTGGCATAGCTTAGTGGATTGAGCGCGGGCTGCGAACCAAAGCATCGCAGGTTCGATTCCCAGTCAGGATACATGCCTGGATTGCAGGCCACGGCCCCCAGCAACCGCACATTGATGTTTCTCTCTCTCTTTCTCCCTCCCTTCCCTCTCTAAAAATAAATAAATAAAATCTTTTTAAAAAAAGTAAAGATATATACTGACTGGAAAGAACCTAACTATATCTGTGGGGGATACATAAATATACAACAGAGGGTTATATAGCTGAAGGGAAAATATGAGGAAACTTTCTGTAATGATATGGACAGATCTCAAGATACAATATTAAATGAAAAAGGTACAGATGTATACATATACTCTGCTGCCCTTTATTGTGGTAAAAAAAAAAAGTGGACAAGAATAAGTATCCAGAGTTCCTTGCATATACATAAAAATATATATAGAAGGATACATGAAAAACTAATACTAGTAGTTTCTCAGAGGGTAGAAGGGCTAGAAATCAAGCAGGTGAGAATAGTGTGGGAGTAGGGTTCTCAGCATATACAATTCATACTTTTAGTGGTGAGCCATGTAAATATATTACCAATTTGTGAGATAAAACAGTAAATTTTTAAATCTGTAAAATAAGAAAAAATTGATTTGGTAACAAAATTTGACCAACATAGCAGAACCCTAAACTAAGTAATGATGAGAATACACATGGTTTTCACGCACAAAAGAAACATTTACAAAGTGACCACACACCAGGCCACCACCAAGTCTCATACTTACCAAAGAATCAATATCATGCAAACTATATTTCAGACTATAGTGCAGTAGCTAGAATTCAATAACAAGAACTAAAATACATTTTACAAGATACTTTAAAATAATTCATGAATCAAAGAAGACATCATAATGCAAAATATGAAGTATTTAGAACTGAATAATAAAAAGACTATGTCAGAATTTTAAGACTCAGCCCTGGCTGGTGTGGCTCAGTGGATTGAGTGCTGGCCTGTGAACCAAAGGGTCACTGGTTCGATTCCCAGTCAGGGTACATGCCTGGGTCGCAGG
>PVIA01013256.1:6077-33244 GCA_004024845.1 Tonatia bakeri | reverse complement strand
TTTTTCCCCCTTCTCTCCTTCCAAGAGAACAAGAAAGGGGGATTAAAAAATATATATATATATAAAAGTTTTCGACTTCTCTCTACCCCCCTCTCCGTTACTTTAAATATATTTAAATTCTGAGGGGGGCGCTCAGAAATATTTCTCAGAGCTGAGGCACTAAGATGGCCGCCTTGAAATTATTTTTAAAACAACCCCCCCTCCAGCACCGCCACCCCCTCCATGAAGAAAGGGAGAGGGGGGAAAATCCCCTTTTAAAACAAAATGGCTGGCTTAATATTTCATTTTTCACCCCCACCCCATTCTCCTCCCTGTTACACCCCCATCTCCAAACATCTACCCAGAAACCCACAAATTTCTCCCTTTTTTCATAACTGATTAGTGCACAGATTATTAATAGAGATATTTTCCTTGTGTACTGAGTGTGTGTGTGCGCGGGTGGGGGGGCATGAAGGATTTCTGCATAAAACAAAAATGGCTGCTGTGACTAACTCCCCCTTATAAAAAAATATTTGAGGGGGGGCATTAATCAGTACTCATGCTCAGTCTGACATCAGCATAAATTGTTAAAGGTTAACTAGTTAGATACTAGTCCAACTACATTTAATTTTTTTCTTTTCTTTACTAGTCTCTTCCTCACCACCTCCCTTCTCTAAAGAAAAGCGCTTTTTTTTTTCCTGAATACTTCAGAAGGGAGTGGTTTGATGTGAAGGGTTTTTTTCCCCTTCAGGCATTGAAAAGGAAAAAGATGAAATATATGTTTATATATAACTCTGTTTCTACATACCTCATTGGAGTCAAAACGCATTTAATTGTGTACGTATCTTTCAAGTGAGAAGTGATATTGGGTTTTTTTTTCTTTCTTTCTTCAAAAAAGTGGTAGAAATCCTAGTGACTTTTGGGGCAGAGATATGAATAGATACAATGATTGAGTTTTTTTCAAAGGAGTCCATGTTTGATTCTCCCCTTTGCCCAGCCTTTTCAGTGATTAATAATTATATATTTTATTTTCACTCTTTTCTCCTTTACCTGGCCTTTCCCTTCCCCAGTTGCTTGAATATAAAATTCATCCAACTTGGAAAGTTAATTTAGGGGTAAATAAAAAAATATTTTTAGAATAAAGGGGAAAGAGTCAAGTCTGAAGATTGTGAAATGATTTTCTCTTTTCTCCTATTTCAGTGTATTTCCCTTCCTCCATGATCTCCAACAATGTAAAGTGGAAGAAACTGAGGTACCATGAAAGAGAAAAGTAACTGGAACTGAGAAAAAGAAAGAGGTAGGGGATTGTATTCATAATTTCATCTGATTCTCACCTTTAATTTCCAATTGTACCCAGTGTTTACCTTAAAAGTGGTAATCAAATGGAAGACTGAAAAGGAGTCCAAAAGTAGCTTTCTCATCCAGAGACTTGATTAGAGAAGTTAAAATAAAATTTGCCATGTGAGCAAGGCTAGCAAAGAAAGGAGGGTGAACAGCTCATCTCAGTTCTACCCTTTTTTGTTCTTGTCACCCTTTTGTTACTCTAGTTTCCTCTTGTTCTTTTGATCTCATTTTGTCCCTTTCCTAGCTTCCCACACTGTGTCTGTGGAATCATTTCTTTCCTGGGTTATTTCCCTACCTTATAAGTATAGCTGCCAGCCACCCAGCAACCCCTGCAGTGTTCAGGAGTACCTTAAGAGGGTTGGGTAGGTAGGCAGCAACCAGAAAGTATTAGTGATAGGGAACACTATGCAGATTTTTGCTAGGAGGCTAAAACGTTCTTTATTGATGTGCCACCCACCCACCCAAAACACACACATTAATGTACTTTATTGTACATTGATTTCCACCTTTCCTTAACCTGGTCTTTGGAATTCTCTTGCCTCTATTCCTGTATCATTCCTGTATGAGTCTAACTTCTATTTCTCTTCCATTTGATTGTATTCTGTCCTCTTTCTCAGTCTCTCTCCTTCCTAGTCCATCTGAGTATTCATTCCCTTTTTTTCTGCCTATGGGCTTCTCTGTATGTGTATTTTTCACTGAGACTTTATTTTTCACTCATCCCTTTGACTCTTAGACTCTTTTACCTCTAAGTTTCTATCCACGTCTGTCTTCTTTCTGTTTACTTCTGTCTTCCGGGATCTGACTGCATGTGCCTCTTCTTCATGTGTGCCCGACTCCCCCCTCTTTCTGGCCCCTCTGTGTGTGTCTAAGAAGAGTGTCCCCACGTGCCTGTTGACAACCCTACACATGTGCACCACAGTCTCTCTGCCTCCGTGCCCTCTCCCTCTGTGCCGAGTGCCTCTGCCTGCCTGCCACATGTGCCATGAGCTGCAGGTGTAGGTGGCTAAAGGTGGTTGTGTGCATCCCTGTGCTAACATTCATCATTCTTTTGAGTGTGCTTTGCATATGGATCTGTTAATTTCCCTGATTCTTCCTCCTGTCCATCTCCTCCTCTGCCTGCCTGCTTCTCCTGTTCCCTTCTCTCCCTACTGACTTCTTGATTTTTCTTCTTCTATCCTTGTTTCCGCCTGTCTCTCTACCTGCTTACTCCTATTATGGTGTCTGTCTGCCTGCCTGCCGGTCTGCTCCTCCCTGACTGGCTGCCAGCCTCTTTCTCTCCCTGGTTGTCTGTCTGCTTCTCTGGCTGTTTGCCCACCACTCTCTCTCCAGCCATCTGTCTCCCCGCCTGCCTGTCTCTATCACTTTTTTAGCCGCGGTTTGTCTACCTTCCAGGCCTCGCCATGGTTCTGTCTTGGTTTTTCTCTTATCTTACCTTTCTACTTGTTCCTCCTCTTATTTATGCCAGTTAAGTTCATGATTTTTTCCTTGTTTTCCTTTATGTGTGTCTTCTTGCCTATCTACCTATTTGCTTGCTGCTATTCCATATTTAATGCTTGTATCTTTGTTGTCTTTCTGCATATCAGTTTTTTCTCCCTTGACTTCCTCTATTTCAACATCCCATCCAATGGTGATGGGCTCTCTACCCCAAAGGCCTCAGTGAACCCCTTGCCCCGAAGTCTTACCTGCCTTCTTGCCACGTCCCTTACTTTGCCTTCTCTCACTGCTTACCTCCATTTCACTTGTCTCTTTTCCTTTTTGTCTTTCTGGTTCCTCAGTCTGTGCCTCAGTCTTTTTGCCATTTTCCCATCTCTCCTAGTCTTCCGGCCTTTTTGCTCTTTGCCTGGCTGGCTCTGCTGTCCCTGTATCGGCTTAATTTTGTTTTTCTTCTTATTTTTTAATCAACTTTTAAATAGATAGTACGTACACGTGGTACAGAATGTTTTAAGTATTAAAAGTGTCCTGTGAAAAGTAAGCCTCTCTTGCTATTTTTCTCCCCTAGCCCTTAGTTCCTTTCCTCAGAGTTGGTCACTACTTCACATTTCTTGGATAGTGTTCCAGAAAAGAGTCTGCGTATTTACGTGTACTTGCTTTTTGCTGCACTCCTTCCTACTTCTCTTCTAGTTCTGCTGAATGCTTCTTCCATTGTTAGTCTGTCAGTATCCCTTCATATTTCACTGGGCTTACCATCTCTTTTTGTCTTTTTGATTCTACTTTATGGCACATGTCTTTTTGATTGATTGGTTGCTAGTCACATGCCTGTACTACCAAGTACCTGAGGAGCACTTAGGAAGGGCTTGCTCTCTCCTAATCTCCTATTCTGCATAGTAAATTGTCTTGATGAGAGCCTACCTCTGCTTGTCTCCTTATGACTGATGTATTAACTGGGAAAAGCACTGGTGGTACTTACTGAATAATCCCTTACAAACATAGGTACAATTTAGTAAGTACAGATAGTTTGGAAGCTGAGCTTACATGCAAATAGAATAGATAGATACAGGCCCACTTTGCCTTTCCCACATCTGTATGCATTTTTTAAAAGCATGTGAATCTAGATCCTTTTAGGTTCAGCAGCACCCTTTGGTTGTTGATCTAGGACTGTCCAAGAAGTTTGTCTTCCTCCTAGTCTAAAAAACTCTGCCTCTTACTAATACTTTTTCTCTCTTTTCATCCTTCTTTTGATTCCTCTCACATGCCACCTCGGAGGTGTTATAACTTGTTGGGAGAAAAAAAGCTGTAGCCTGTATCTTAAGTCTTTCCAGAAAGGTGATGATAATACTTTTATACACAATGCTCTGTTCTTTCATTTCTGCTTTTTTACTGCCTGTATTCCTGAATTTAATGATTTCAGTCTCCATCTCTATGTCTCTCCTGACTTTCCCTCTCTCACTTCTCTTTTCTTGGTTTTGTCTTTCCTCTTAACTATGTCTTGGGCTCCATTCTAGCCTCTCATTCTGATTGGCCACCTTCCTTCTCTTCTGTCTGATTGGCCTTTATCGCCCCATCACCCTAACTGCCTGCTGGATTCTTCCTGCCTGCAATAATGTATGTCATAGCACTTTATAAATCATAAAGTACTGGGTAGTATAAAACATCATCATCACTTTGTCTTCTTTTTTCATTATTGTTTTATTTCTTTATCTGCCTTCTCTCTCTCTACCCCTTTCTGTTTGTCTGTTTCTGTTCCTCTTGGTGATCTTGCCTGCCTCTCTGTCAGTCAGCTCCTTTCTTTTCTTGCCAACCTGTTTTTCTGCCATCCTTCTCTATCTTCTCTGTTTTTGTATCTCTCTGTTTCCTGTTCCTCTGTATTTCTTTACCTGCCTGTTCTGGCTGTCCTCGGGCCTTCTATCTGATCCTGTGTGCCTCGCTCTCTCTAGCTGTTTACCTCCCTTCCCTGTCAGTTTCAACGTGGGTAGCACTGTGTACCTTTTGCTATTTTCCTGTACTTCAAAAAAAATAAAATAAGTTATTAAAATACCATATGACTAATTGATAGAGGAAAATGTTTTTTGTTTTTAATGAAAAGACCATTAAGCTAAGAACAAGGAACTGAAGCATGCAGTTGTCAAATGCAACCCAAAAATGAGATGCCACCCCCCCAAGGAAAAACATTGTAAGGGACTTCAAAGCCAATAATAATAAAATTATTTATATAAAGCACAAGCAAGAAACTTTCCCAAAGCAATAGTTTATAACCTTTTTTGGATCATAGGAAGTTGTAAACCCTTCCCCCAGAAAAACAGTAAATACAGTCATACCTTGGTACTCATTGGCTTCAGAATTGGTCAAACCCTGTACTCATTGCATTTTGATGAGAAAAAAATGTTTCAGCACTGAGCACCTGCTTGTGAAGTCATTGCACTTGCTAGAACTTACATGAGTCACAAAACCACTCCACAAGAGAAAATGCTTTATCACTCATCACTTACTTGTTCAGTATTGGTCAGTGTCGGCACTCGTCAGGAGTTCCGGAACAAATAAACGATGAGTACTGGACTACCACTGTATACAGAGTATCACATATGTTTTCATGGTTTCATGAATACCCTGAAGTCTGTGGACTGCACAGTAAAACCCTGATATGAACCAGAGCACAGACATGAACTCGTGCAACAAAGTAGGTCAGAGAACTGAAAAAACACTTTGCAATCTACGATTTTCTACCCAAGGAGATATTAAAGAGATTCCTACTTATCTTTTTTAAATATATAGGTTAGTGATAATAATGAAAGGCATGTAAATGCTAAGGATATCATGGAATTAAGAGATGGAAGGTCATCTAAGCCAGTGGTTCCTAAAATGTCTAAGTAAGTTTGTCACCTGTCCTTTCGTGGTAAGGGCCGTTCTTTGTTCTGAGATTACATATTTCTTATACATATTTTTATACAGAGTAAATATGTAATATATCATATTTATATGTAATAAATATATATGTCAATATGTACACATGCCTATGTATTTAACAATATATTTGTTAAAAAATGTCCTTTTTACAAATGAGGTAGAACTGTATGGAGGGATGCCCATGATTTTTATAGAGAGAAAGCAAATTATTTTTTATACTTCTGTACAATTTTAACAGAACATGTACTTTTCTAGTTATAAAACATTTTAAAAATCTTTTTACTAAATAATGGTGATGGGTATAAGTTTCAGTTTTGTTCTTTTTAAATCTATTTATTTATTTATTTATTTATTGCTTTCAGAGAACAGGAGGGAGAAACATCAATTTGATGTTCCACTTATTTATGCATTCATTGGTTGATTCTTGTATGTGGCCTGATGACCATTGGACAGGAACCTTGGCATATAGGGACATGCTCCAACCAACTGAGCCTCCTGGCTGGGGAAGGCTTTGTTGTTCTTAATATTCTTAGCACAAGAAAAAGTCAGCAACTCCATGTTGATCACTAACTTTATTTTTTTTAATGTTTTACTGGTCATTGAAATGTAAAAGTCTAGGATCTACTGCCTAAACTAATAACTTCTTGATTTCATGAAAAGAGACACTTTAATTCTTCATATATTATATGCATGATTTGTGATATTTATTTATTTTTTATTTTTTTAAAGATTTTATTTATTTATTTTTAGAGAGGGGAGGGAGAGAGAAACATCAATGTGCGGTTGCTGGGGGCCATGGCCTGCAACCCAGGCATGTGCCCTGACTGGGAATGGAACCTGCGATGCTTTGGTTTGCAGCCCGTGCTCAATCCACTGAGCTATGCCAGCCAGGGCTGATTTGTGATATTTATATACCCACTGTATACTGCTATATGCATAATCTTTAAGTCAGTTCACTTTTCTTTAACTTAAATGAATGTCCTCTAAAGAGTATATTTTATAATACTAAGAAATAATATCCATAAATCCTTGATTTGATAGGGTATTTATATTTTTTGTAATTTATGTTAAAATATAAATATTAAAATAAAATCAATAAAAATAAAAGCATTTCATGTGCTTCCAATGGTTTAGGAACCATATTTTAAGAAATGTTACTGTAGCCCTGGCTGGTGTGGCTCAGTGAATTGAGTGCTGGCCTGTGAACCAGAGGGTTGCTGGTTCAATTCCCAGTCACTGCACAAGCCAGGGTTGTCAGCCAGGTCCCCAGTAGGGGGTGCATGAGAGGCAACCACACAATGATGTTTTTTTCCCTCTCTTTCTCCCTCCCTTCCCCCTCTCCCTAAAAATAAATAAATAAATAAATTATTTTTTAAAATAAAAAAGAAATGTTACTTTAATTTTATAGCTACAAAAGCTGGAGCCCGGATATTGACAGGATTGTCAAGATAAGTTGTTAGAACAGGATTTGAACTTACTTTTTCCAATTTATCTTTCTACAATATACTAAATGACTTCTAAGTCCATGGGATTCCTGGAGTTTTAAGGAACTAGTATGTGAAATTGATGGCCACATATATAACTTATTACCTACAACAACTGTACTACAGAACTGGCAATGGTCAATTTAATTGTATCTAGTACATTTTTAAACTTACATGTTTTCTAGCAGAGTTCTACTTCTTACCATCTACCCTAGAGAAATAGTCTTCATATTTGTGCATATTAGGTGACTTGTACAAAGATGTTCATTACAACATTATAATGGTAAAAAGTTGGAAACACCCTAAATCTCCAACAATAAGGAACAGCTAAGTAAACTACATAGCAATTAGGAAAAATAAGTTATGTCTTCATAGTAAGATTCTCTATTATGTTGTTGAATGGAAAAAAGAAAGCTGTGAAGCAATACAGCATGGGGTAAAAGTAGATTTATAGTTGTTCATATGGGAAATAATATAATAATAAGTATTAATACGAGTAAACTTTTTTTTTTTGAAAAAAAAATTTTTTTAAGATTTTATTTATTTATTTTTAGAGAGGGAAGGGAGGGAGAAAGAGAGAGAGAGAAACATCAATGTGCGGTTGCTGGGGGACATGGCCTGCAACCTAGACATGTGCCCTGACTGGGAATCGAACCTGCGATGCCTGGTTCGCAGCCCGCGCTCAATCCACTGAGCTACACCAGCCAGGGCAACGAGTAAACTTTTTTGTTTTACATACTCAAAACTGTTAACCTACTTTGTCCCAACCCTATACATATTCTATTATTTAGTTAATTTGTATTCAAAGAAGGCAAAAACAATACTATTGTTTCTGTAGGTACTTTTATACAGATATAAATGCCTTTAAAAATTCTGGACATAGAAAACAAAAGAAAAACTAAAAGAAAAAAGTCTGGACATATACATACCAACTTGGAAACGGGTTACTTTGGGGAGAGAATAGTGAAGGGGAATATTTAGCTTTATTGATAATTTGAGTTTTTATAATGAGAAATTATTCATTTATTATTTGTGTAAACAAACTTAAGTAACCTCATGATTACATTAATAAATGAAGACAAATGAGACAAAAAGTAGTATGATTCCTGTGAAGAAATCATTCCTCACTAATCTCTAGTTCTTTGAGGAGAAAAATATCTAATCAAAGTACAATCTGTGGATGTGACATAGTTACACTTTTGAAAACATTAATGAAGTTCTAGTTTAAAAACTAACATGAGGGAACAAAAGAAAAGGCACAGAAGAGCTCATGTAGTGTAGAACTATTGATAAGAGAAAACAAGTATGAATATCCATAGAATATTCCTGGAAGAATATACAAAGAAACTGTACTAGTTATCACTGGGAAGGGAATTTGTTTCATTGTGCATCTTTTAAAGCGACTTCAAAATTTTTAGCAACCAAGGGATTCGCTTGTTGGAGAAAGGAGAGACACTTTTTGAGATCAGACATGAACACAAAAAAAACTCATTAATCAATATGTGGTAGTGATGATTATTACAGGCTGTAAAATCTGAGTGTTCAGAGAAGAGAGATCTGGTGGGGGAAAGAGGAACTTTCATATGAAGTTGTATTTGAAGTAGGCCCCAAAGGAATATTAAGATTTATAAACAGAGAGGAGGAAGGAGGGCAGTCCAGTTTGAGTAAGAAAGTACTTAGCAAGTAGAATGTGGACCTCATCTGACTAGAGTGGTTAAGTTAATGATAGAAAGTTGTAGTGGGTGCTGGTACCTCTTTAATGGTAAGAATTGTTAGTATATCAAGTGATGAGTAGAGGCCGGAACATTAGAGGAACTTTGAAGAATGGAGGGGAGAGAAGAGAAGCCAAAGAAAAAAGTGGAAATTGTTAGGGTGGTAGGTACACCAGATAGTGTTACTGTGGTAAAGCAAGAAGACAGTTCCAGAGGGTATCATTGATGCTAGGTGCTTCATGGAGGTCAAGAAAAGTACCAACTGCCAGTGCTTCAGAAAATTAAACAGAGTTACATATGACCCAGCAGTTTCAGTTCTAGGTGTACATACCCAAGACAATTGAAACATGTCCACACAAAAACTTGTATATGAATCTTCATAGGAACATTGTTCATAATAACTCCAAAATGGAAACAACCCAAATGTCCATCAACTAAGGAATGGATAAACAAAAATATAGTATATCCATACAATTCAACCATAAAAACAATGAAGTACTGATACTTGCCACAACCTGGGTGGACCTTGAAAACATTACGTTAAGTGAAAGAAACCAGACATAAAAGGCCACATATTGTATGATTCTATTTATATGAAAGGCCTAGAATAACTTTACAGAGATAGAAAATAGATCATTGTTTGCCTGGGTTTGGGAAGAGGAGATGGGAAATGACTACTAATGGGTATGGGATTTCTTTTTGCAGTGATGAAAATATTCTGGAATTAAGTATTGGTGTTAGCTGCGCAACCTGGTAAATATACTAAAATTTCTTGAATTATACACTTTAAAGTGGTGGATTTTATGATATATGAATTATATCTCAGTTTTTAAAAAAAGGCTGTGGACCTGCCTTGTGTGGCTCACTTGGTTGAGCATCAACCTGCAAAGTGAAAGGCTCCTGCTTCGATTCCCCATCAGGGCACATGCCTGGGTTGTGAGTTCAGTCCCTAGTCAGGGCATGTACAAGAGGCAACTGATCGATGTTTCTCTCTCACATCAATGTTTCTCTCCCTCTCTCCCTGTTTTCCCCTCTCTTTAAAAAGAAATAAAATTTTAAAAAAGAAAAAACTGCAAACTGGAAGTTAGTTTGGATGAGAAAGTTACATAGCAATGAAAGATTATGAGAAACCATTAAAACGTTGAATATGGAGGTTTTTAACTAAGAATTTCATCTATTAAGAACTATTTAATAGGTTCAAAAGAATAGCTACAGCATAGATCAACCACAGAGAATATTAAAATGAACACATATGTCCTTCATCTGGTCTAATAAATATAATAGTAGTAAGATCTTTAAAGCCTCAAATGATCTTCCATATTTCACATTCCTTTCCTGCCCCCACCCAGCCCAGTCTCCTGGCTGGGTCGTCATTCCCTTGCTTTTTCTTTGAGATTATTTCCCTTCCCACCTGTAACTTCTTAATTAAAAAATTCTTCAAACCTACAGAAAAGTTGAAAGACTACAATGAATACCCATATATAAATTCTTCACCTAGATTACTGATCTGATTATTAACCTTTTGCCACATTGATAAAATGACATGAGCAAATACTCATGATCTAATTTTAATTCCATAAAACAATATAAAATCACATATGTAGTATAATCGCAACCATGTAGGAAAATACTTAAAGGAAGTGGCTAGAATGTTAATAATGGTTTATGCTGAGTGGTAGCAATAAGATTTTTGTTTTGCATCTTTATGCTTCTCTACCTGGAATTTTCTGTGAAGAGCTCATATTCTATAATAAAAAAGGAAAAATAAGTTTTAAAAAATAACTTAAAATGTATATAGAAAGAGAGTTAGAAATAGTATCAAACATTTGTTTATAAAAGTGGGTAGCCCCAAAAGGATAGTTTAAAATAATATGGAAAATAAACCTGGAAACAGACCACACACTTGTAATTTCTTTATCTCCGGGATTGCTTCCAGATTCTCCCATCTTGTGTGAAAAGGCTCCTGCAGTCTGGCTGTATACCCCTCTACTTCTCTTCCTCACTCTCATCTGCTTACCTTCTGATCATTCCACACCCTTCACTGAAGACTGACACCTGCCTCACTCAGTCCTGCCCTCGACTTCCTAACCAGAAACCTTTCTCTCCATTCCATGTCTGGCAAACACCAAACATTTTTTTCTCTTTTGACATTGACTTGTAACAGTTTCTTTATACTTTTCTGTTGACTGGACAGATAGAAGTGCCTTGCTTTCCATCTTAATATTAAGCATTATTAAGAATATTAAGCATTCTTAATAATCGTTTCAGCAGAATTGCCTTGATACCTTCCCCAGTTGATTGACTGTCTTTCAAGTTACAGTTTTATCTGGTGAATGCTAGCCCAAGCTGGCTTCCCCCCGTGCCTCTGCTGGCTCTTGGACCTTTCACCATCTAACTCTCTGGACAAGGAATCATTTTCATATCAGACTAAATTAGTTATGATTAGTACGTTAAAATCAACTAAGTTTAAAAAAAATATTCTATATTAAAATTGTATAACTCCTAAAATGTATTCCAGAGCCAAATAATGAAGTTATCCACTCCCTCCATTAGAGAAAGAGTTTGAGCTTTGGACTTTGGTAGCACCTAGAATCCAAGTTCTGTCACTTAATAATAGTGACCCTCAGCAAGCTATTTATCCCACATGTTGCAGTTCCCTCATCTGTAAAACAGGAATATTAATGCTTGCCTTATATTGTAGTAAGGATGAAGTGAACTAACATAAAGTGCTAGCCATAAGACGCTCAATAATTAGTAGCTATTTTTCTGAACAGTCAAGCTTACTATTAGTCATTTCTCAACTCAGGGAGACTCATGATGATTGTAAGGTGAGAAGATTTGTGACCAAGAGTTATGAATAGCACCTTAAACTAAAGAAGCAAAGTGTGGACTTTAGTTACTCTTGCTCTCAATAATTGTCCCATTTCCTTGCTTTCCCCTGCTTTATATAAATAAGCTAAACTCCAGCATGATATGGAACAAACCACATTTTACTGGATGCAAATAATTTTCCTAATGGAGGCCCAAACACTGTTGTTAGGTCAGAAACCAAATGTTAGTCACAGATATGGTACACTGACTTTCTAATCATGATAGATATTATCTAGACGCTGAATAATGCCTCCGAATCTCGGAGAAGCCCAAGGGAAGCATTCATTACTAAATAAAGAGTGGCTAGCACATGGAGAGGGAAAGAAAACTAAAATTTTTGTGTGCCAAGGACCTTTTATACTGCTGGGCATTTTCCCACATCTTATTTTAATCTCAACAACACTGGAGGTTGCTTCTTTTTAAGTGTCCATGTCCTGGTTTATGCCTATTGTCTTTCATGAAATTGTACTTCTGTTATCTATATTTTATGGTTAAATGGAATCTAAAGGAAGGAAAGTGTTCTGTGCCTGGTTACAAAGCCAGAAAATTCCTCCCTATGGCATACAGTTGGATTTCGTGTATGACTGTCCCATTCATATCTCATCCAACCGCTACTCTAATACACCACAACTTTACTGTTTGCTAAATCATGGAAACTCAAGTCCTTTTCTTGACCTCTGTAACATTTCTCACTGTTTACCACACCCTCCTCTCAAATGTCCTGTCTTTGGCTTCCATGGCACCATTTTCCTGGGGTCTCTCTCACACCTCTGGCTTTTCCTTCTGAGTCTCCACCTTCTCCTCCCTTTCCTTAGGTATTGTTCCTCCCAGGCCCTCTACTTAAATAATGCTCCATTATCGAGGTGGTCTTATCCTTGACTTGGGCAATAGTTACTCTACTGGTAATTCCCATACTTATAACTCTAGACCAGGGCTCTCTTCAGGATCTAGTCCCGTATATCCAGTAAGATCTGGACTTCTGTATTTGCATGCCCCAAAGTTACTTCATATAGCTAACTAAATACAGATGATCTTCCTCTCCAATCAGATTCGTTCCCCAGCATTCCCCTTCATCACCAGTGGATTCATCATCATCTCAGTCACACAGGCCAGAAAACTTGGATTTCATCCAGGAGTGCTCCTGCTGCCCCTCCCAGTAAATTATTGAGTTGTGCAATTCTTTTACAACTTCAGTTCATTTTCTCTGATCCCCACTGCCACTAAATTAGTTCTGGCTGCCTTCATCTTTCCTGACTGCTGCAGTAGCATCAGTCTCTGTCTCCATTTTATTCCCCCTCTTTTTCTCCCCTCCATTCCATTTTCTCTTGACATTATACAGCAAAGTGACCTTTTAAAATGCAAGTCTGATCTTGCCATTCTATATAAAATCCTTGACTCTGAATTGTGTACTTTTTTAAAAAAAGATTTTATTTATTAGAGAAATGGGAAGGGAGGGAGAAAGACAGGAAGAGAAACATTCATGTGTGAGAGACACATCCACTGGTTGCCTCTCTCACATTCCCAACTGGGAACCTGGCCCACAACACAGGAATGTGCCATGTGGGAATCACACTAGCAACCCTTTGGTTGGAAGGCCAGCACTCAATCTACTGAGCCACACTAGCCAGGACTGAATTACATATTTTAAAAGGCTGAATATTTTAGTATGTATGTGGATTATATCTCAATTTAAAAAGAAATTTAACTTGTTTTACATGGTCTGGCCTTATTGTCTCTCATTGCCCACCCTTCTTACACCTCCCATCTCCTCTTAGCTTTACTTAGTGTTGCATTTCTGCTTCTGAGCTTTCCACACACTGTTTCGCCTCTAAACTGTGCGCTATTTATGCCATTTATTCTTTCTCTTTACCCTCTTTAACAAAACGCCTTCCTTGATCTTCCCAGACTGCGTTTATATGTTCCTGAGGCATTTCATACTTAGCCCTTTTGTAGCATTTATCACATTGTATTTGTTGATTTTATGAATGTTGATTAACTGCTCTGGGCTGGCACTAGGCTAGGGACATGGTCCCTGTCCCCCTGGAGCTTATAGTCTAAGAAGGGAGGAAGATGGACATTAAACAATAAATTAAACTAAATACTGGAATTGGGGACTTCCAGCCAAGATGGAGGCTTAGGTAGGCACACTGTGCCTCCTCATACAACCAAAATAAGGACAACAATTAAAAAGAAAAAAAAAAACAGTACTGACAGAAAATTGAACTGTATGGAAATCCGACAACCAAGGAGTTAAACACATTCATCCAGACCTGTAGGAAGAGCAGAGTTGGGGAGGCGGAAAGGAGCTGGTGGACCCCAGGTGCACAAGGCAGCAGTGGGCAGACCCCAGGCATGCAGAGCGGCAGTTGGTAGGTCCAACATGGCAGCAGATTGTGGAGAGGTGCGGTGCACAAGGTGGCTGGCAGGCTGGGAGGTCCTACATTTGTGCACAGATAAAACAGGAGAAACAACTGGGGAGCAGGACAGACCACACCATGCAACCCAGGGTCCCAGTTCGGGGAAATAAAGACTCAAAACACTGGTTGAAAACACCTGTGGGGGTTCAGGTGCTGGGAGAGGCTCCCAGCCTCATAGGAGAGTTCATTGGAGAGACCCACTGGGTCCCAGAACTACACAAACCCACTCACACAGAAATCAGCACTAGAAGGGCCCAATTTGCTTGCGGGAAGCAGAAGTGACTGAAATCCGGCAGAGAGCGGAGCAAATGCCATTATTCCCCCTGGGAACCCTGCCCCACATACAGCATCACAGCCAAGAGACATGGGTTGCCCCACCCTGGTGAACACCTAGGGCTCTGCCCCTCACTACACAACAAGTGTGTCATGAGAAAAAAAAATGGCCCAAATGAAAGAACAGATCAAAGCTCCAGAAAAAATACAACTAAGCAACGAAGAGATAGCCAGCCTATTAGATGCACAGTTCAAAACACTGGTAATCAGGATGCTCACACAATTGGTTGAATTTAGTCGCAAATTAGATGAAAAAATGAAGGCTACGCTAAGTGAAATAAAGGAAAATATATAGGGAACCAATAGTGATAGGAAGGAAACTGGGACTCAACAGAGTGGACCAGAAGGAAGACAGAAACATCCAATCAGAAAAGAATGAAGAAACAAGAATTCAGAAAATGAGGAGAGGCTTAGGAACCTCCAGGACATCTTTAAACGTTCCAACATCTGAATTATAGGGGTACCAGAAGGAGAAGAGGAAGAGCAACATGTGGAAAAGTTAGTTATTTAAACAAATAATCAAGGAGAACTCTCCCAGTCTGGCTAAGGAAATAGACATCCAGGAAGCTCATAGAGTCCCAAAGAAGTTGGACCCAAGGAGGAGCACACCAAGGCACATCATAATTACATTAGCCAAGATGAAAGATAAGGAGAGAATCTTAAAAGCAGCAAGATAAAAGGAGAGTTATCTATAAAGGAGTTACTAGAAGACTGTCAGCTGATTTCTCAACAGAGACCTTACAGGCCATAAGGGGCTGGAAAGAACTATTCCAAGTCATGAAAGGCAAGGACCTACATCCAAGATTGCTCTATCCAGCAAAGCTTTCATTTAGAATGGAAGGGCAGATAAAGTGTTTCCCAGATAAGGTCAAGTTGAAGGAGTTCATCATCACCAAGCCCTAATTATTTGAAATGTTAAAGGGACTTATCTAAGAAAAAGAAGATAAAAAATATAATCAGTAAAATGACAGCAAACTCACAATTATTAACCACACCTAAAACAAAAATAAAAACAAACTAAGCAAACAACTAGAACAGAAACTGAACCACAGAAATGGAGATCACATGGAGGTTTATCAATAGGGGAGTGGGAGGAGCAGAGAGAGGGAAAAGGTACAGAGAATAAGTAGCATACATGATAGGTAGAAAATAGACGGGAGGGTAAGAATAGTATGGGAAATGTAGAACCTAAGAACTTATAAGTATGACATATGGACGTGAACTAAAGCAGGGGTCTGTGGGTGGGAGAGGGTGTGCAGGTTGGAGGGGAGTGAAGAGGGGAAATGGGACAACTGTAATAACATAAAATATATTTTTTAAAAAAGAAAAAAACACTGGAATTGTAACTATGTTTCAGGGCAGACTGAGAGGGTGTGAAGAAAGATTTGACATATTGAAGGGGTCAGGAAAGACTTCTCTGAGAAACATTTAAGCAAAGTCTTTAAACAGCAAGAGTTGGCCAAATGATGAGTAGAGACTGGAGCGTTGCATGCAGAGAAACAGTACATGAGAAGGTCCTGGCAGAAAGCTGCTGGGGGAGTTTCAGAAACTTTAAAGGCCATTGTAGGATACAAGATCGTGGAAGAGCCCAATCATCTTCTTGTAAACAAAAGTAAGGGTGTCCCTACATCCTCTTAAGGAGGAGTAGGAAGTCTTGGCAGACTTTAAATAGAACTTTAAAAGCTTCTCTTGGGCCTTGGCCAGGTGGCTCAGTTGGTTGGAGCATCATCCCATTTACCAAAAGGTTGCTGGTTTGATCCTTAGTCAGGGTACATACTAGGTTACAGGTTTGGGGAAGTACAGGAGACAACTGATAGATGTTTTTCTCTCTCTCTCCCCACTTCCTCACTCTCCAGAAAATCAATAAACATATCATCAGGTAAGGATTAAAAAGTAATAATAAAAAAATAAAAGCTGCCCTGACTGGCGTGGCTTAGTTGGTTGAGTGTTATCCTGCAAAATGAAGGGTCACCGGTTCAATTCCCAGTCAGGGCACATGCCTGGGTTTGAAGGCCAGTCCCCAGTTGGGGCATGTGCGAGAAGCAACTGATCATTGATGTTTCTCTCCCTCTCTTTCTTTCTCCCTCCCTTCCCCGCTCTCTAAAAACAAATAAAATCTTTTTAAAAAAAAGTTTGCTAGAATTTTTTTTTTAAGTAAAAATAAAAGCTTCCCTTGGCTGCTGTGTATAAGTGGAAGCAAGATGGCAAAGTCTCACAAACTTCTCTGACTCTTCCACTAAACTGTAAGCTTCTTGAGGGCAGAAATTATATTTTTTAATTAGTGTATCCACAGAGTCCAGCACTGTGCCTGACAGTAGATGCTGAATATTATATTAATGAATTGAAAAAATGGATGGTGAGGCCAGTATTCCAACTTAGGTTTTCAAAAAAGGCTCTACTCAAGTATCAACACCCCACCCCCACATACAACCCTTCAAAGACCATCTCTCCATCCACACCCAAGACTAATTGGATATCCCGCCTTTTGCCTCCAGTGCATTTGTGGTCAATTGTATTTTCCAAAAATGGCCATGATAATATCTAATAACCAGCATGCTGTTACTACACTCTAACTTTGACACTTCCATTGAGAAGTAGAGTCTAGTTCCCTTCCCTTGGATTTGAGGTGAGGTCATAAAAGATGATTCAGCTTTCTCCTGGTCCTCTTGGGACACTTGCTCTTGGAACCCAGCCACTATGCTTTGAGGAAGCCCATCCTGCCCTGTGTAAAGGTCCACATGGACAAGAACTAATAGCCAGGATCAACTGGCCAGCCATGTGAGTGAGCCATTTTGAAAGTGAATCAGCTTTCAGCAGTACACCCAGTTGACACCTTTTGGAATGGAAATGAGCTGTCCCCACTGAACCCTGCCCAAATTACAGATTCATTAGCAAGATAAATTGTGGTGGTTTTAAGACATTAAGGCTTGAGATGGTTTTGTTAAGCAGGAATAGGTAACTGGAACAGCATTCTTTGTTTATCATGCAGGCAGGTGGTGCCACTCAGTAGCTAAGTAAGTGGCCTATGATTGTCTTGGTTCAAAAGCCCATCTCTGGTACTTACTAGTTGTGTGACCTTTGGCAAGTTAGTTAACCTCTCTATGCTTCAATTTCCTTATTTCTTTTGATCTAAATAAAAACAGTATTTAAGTTTGTTGTGAGGATTAAGTGATAATGTAGGTAAATGCAGATCTACAGGTAATACAGACCAATCTTTGTGATCATCTCAAACAAGTCTCTGACCATACAATCATCCCTCTAATGTGATTCTAGTGTTTTGTCTTTATAATACTTTTGATATTTGTGTATATGTGTTTATATATGTATGTATATATACAAACATACAAATACAGTATATAGCTTTTAGTATGATCTGAAGTAATCTTATCTAGTTGTTTGTTTATCTTAACAAAGTGTAAGTCCCAATAAAGCCAGAGCCTTGCATGTCATTTTCACTGCTGTATTCCCAGTACATGGAACAGTGCCTGGCACAAAGTGCTTAATAACTTTTTTGTGAATGAGTGGATGAATAGCGCATTCATACTTCTTGTGGAAGACATCACTAGTTCCTACCCAGTATCCATTCCCTCCTTCACCAGTATTGGACCTTGCTTTTGTTGTAGATGTCAATATAAAATACTGTCCCAGATTCCATTGCAGCTAAGGGTTGTGCAATGCATTTCCTATCAATGAGACATAGTCAAAGGTCTGCTAAGGATGCCTGGGAAATTTTTTGCTTTGATAGAGGCATTGTCCTTGGTCTTCTTTTCTTCCTTCCTGCCGAAAATACAGGCTAGAAGTAGAAGAGTCAAAAAGACCATAAACATGAGAACAAAAACAGGAGCTACCTGAGACATTAATGAACTATCTAATGGAGTCACTACACCACACACATTCTTTGTGAGGAAAAATTAACCCCTTGTAGTTAAGCCTCAGCAGTCTTCTGTTACTTGCAGCCAAATACATCCTCAACTGATAATACTATCGTGAAGCAATGTCTACCCCTCTAGGCTGTTTACAGAGGGCAAGGGAATGTTTCATCTTCCTTACTATTCTATAGAAGGATTAGAAGAATTTATCAACACAGATGTTACTATTGGGATCTCTTCAGCTCTCTTCAAGTAGTGAGAGTGGCCAAGTAGCAAGGGTCACCACATTATCTCCATCTGTTTGGCTTCTGAGTTCAGACATTTTAAATAGCAGGGGTTATGTGCACCATTCATTCCTGAAACAAACGTGTTCATCATACTCTTGGCCAGACATTATATGGCTGTTGGGGACACAGAGATGATTAAATCAGATGATTGAAGCTGGATGCCCAACTTCCCACTAAACATTAAGCTCCCACAGGACAGGAGCTGAGTGGCTCCCAGTAAGAGATTTAATTCTAGCAGTCTCTCTACCATCTTGTTTGTCCTGTTTTCTTTCCCCCGACCCCACTTTAATGGTCTCATTTCACTTACTCGTTTGCCAGCTTTTTTCCCCCATATACCTAGAATACTTAGTACTTGCACTGCATATCTGTTTGTATTTTGAATGCCTAATCATTGACTTCCAAGGTCATTCAAGTTTCAAATTGTCTGCTCTCTCTACAACTAAATCTTCATGTGATCCTGCTGATCTATCATAAAGTGGTTGTTCTCCCAATATGAAAACAATATGAAACATCTATGTGGTTTACCTAAATTCAGATGTGGAAGCTGAGTGCATTAACCTTATCCTGATCATGATTGCGTGTTGTGGTCATAAGCCCAAATGATAGATCCCCTCACTCAGATCCAGGGTACATCCAGATCAGAATTTAAGACAGTAATAAAATGTTTAAACTAGTCATGAACTTTGTCCTGAGAGTTAAAGCTTTAGGAATTGCTGCCATGGGAACATAGGTGTAACAGGTTAAGGTACACCATTGAAACAAGTGCCAGGAATCCTGGGACCACATTGTATCATCACCTTTGATACTTTACTTTTGAGGGCCTTTATTTGTGGGGGTGTGTGTGTGTGTGTGTGCATGCGCGCACACGCGTGCATGTATACACATACTACTTAGAGGAAGGAGGTTGGGCCAGTTTGAGAGACTAATGGAAACTATAGCACCTTCCTCCAAAATAATACACATCTGCACATACACACAATATTTAGAACCATTATTGCAGGTCCACCTGTGATTTGCTATGATGGTGGAAACTTTTCAATGCCATAATTTAGTCCTTTATGAGGTACTATTTTCATTTACCTTTCATGTGTGTGTTTTATCCCATTGAGTAGGCAAGCTTCCTGCAAGGAACAGTAAAGACAAAACAAAACAAAAAACATTTTTATTACCCCAGGGATGTGTGTGTATAGGGACTGAGGCTTATGGGAATTATTTGCCAACTGAGTCCTTGGAAGCTGCTGTGATTTACTGAAGACAGGCAGCTTTCAATAATCTGCCACCCCACCTCCCTCCAAAACAAGAGTTACTGCAAGAGGACTTGGACCATACACTCATGTTCTTGCTAGGTTTTAGGCTAAGGCATTATTTACATATTCATGTAAATACCCTCTTGGATATTTAGGGAATAAGGTAGTACCTAGCAGAAAGCTTTATAGCCTCCCTACCCAAAAATGTCAGTAAATATTAATAAATAAGTGCATGCTATTACCTTAAAAATCTATGGTCTCTACCCTTCCACAGCTCCGTGCTTTACCCCATACACACCCATACCTGCAATTAGATCCTCTATGTGATATCCCATGCATTTTATTTCTCAAACTATATTCCTCCCCTGGCATGTGTTTGTGGAAAAGGTTGAAAACAGGAATAAACCTAATGCTAATAGAATAGTGGCCTTGTATAAGTCTTCCTTTTTTTTTTTCTTTAGAACTTTCCCTCCCACCATAAATTTCAATGAGGCCACCTTTAATCCTAACCTAGTTTTCCCTCCTCTAGGCCCCTCTCCCTGACTGTGTAGGCAATTGTAGCCACCTAGTGGCCACATGGGGAAATGAATGACAGATTGCCCCCAAAAATCCCTGGTAAAGGAAGAACCCCTATGGAGTAATTTTTGGTCTTGGATATATGGGGAGCAAGGAAAGAAAGCATGTGGATAGAAATTACAGCACAGGATCCAGACATCCTATTTCTTGGTCCCACCTTGCCTCCACTAGTTATTATAGACAGATAAATTCACTTAACATTTGAATTGAACAATTAAAAAATTTTTAAAATTGAACAATTAAAAAAAAACACATTTGAATTCAGTCAAAATTTATTGAGCAGCAACTGTGTGCCTAAGACTGGGAATACAGCAGGGAATAAGATGGACATGATCTCTGCCCTCAGGAGCTTACAATCTAGCAGCCAGCCAGCCAATTACATCCATAGTTTTAACACAGAGGTGATGGCAGCTTGGAAAAAACAAGACAAATTCCAGAGATATTTAGGAGTCAGAGTCTACTTGGAGAGTGACTGGATTTGTGAGGAGAGGGCTGTTTCTGGCAACAGGTGCTGAAGTAGGAGATGCTGGAAAAGGGGCAGATCCCATAGGCACAGGCCCTGAGGACAGCACAGGTCCACAGCAAACAGCATAGCTTTGGTTCTCAAATAGTTTACTGTTTAAATGAGCAAACAAGATACACATGAAAGCATTGCAGAATTGATTAAACATCAAAACGACTCAGATAATTCATAGGCTCTTGCCTTACATGGGACTGAATGGAAGCCCTCAGTCTCACGGTGTGTTCAGATACTGCTGAAGCCAATACAGATGTTTCCACCTTTGTCGATCCCTTTCATAGCCCCTCAAAAAACTCCTATGCAGCCCACCCTTTCTCTGGGCCCTAGTGCTTCACATCAGGAAGATGCACTATTCCCTCCCTGCTTCCTTTTTGCCTGCTACCGTCAGGAAATTCACCTGATATTCTAATTCTCCTCCCCTATGATTAGGCTAAATGGGACCAGATATGGTTGTTCTCTTTTGGTCATCAGGAGTTTTGACTTACTTAGCTCCTTTACCCCTGTCAAGCCCTCACTTGTAGAATCAACATCTTGCAAAGTCAACCCTGCCTTTCTCATGTTCTCCTCATGTTCCTGTACCATTTGCCTCCCTTTTACTCCAAAGTGTCCCACTCTGGGTTTTATTTTAAAGACTTTATTTATTTAGAGAGAGAGGGGAAAGAGAAAGAGAGGGAGTGATGTGCGAGAGATAACATCAGTTGGTTGCCTCTCGCACGATCCAGCCTGCAACCTTGTGCCTTGACTGGGAATCGAACAGGAGACCTTTTAGTTCACAGGCCAGCACTCAATCCACTAGGCCACACCAGCCAGGGCCAAAGTGTCAATATGGGCAATATGGACTTTGGAATTGGGTTGACTTGGGTTACTAACTAGTATGCCTTTGTAGTATTAAATCTTGCAAAACTTAAAAACACTTATCTGTAGAATAGTGGTAATGAGTAGTTACATTAAATAGGGTGTATAGAGCACATAGTATAATATCTAACCTGAAATCCCTGATAACCATTCACTTCCATTCTTCCCCTTGGGTTTCAGCTGCCAAATACTATTTAGAAGAAAGATTAGCCAGCTTTATATGGCCAGTGATAGGTATTTTCTATTCATCTTTGTAAACACCATCTTCCTGTCGCCATCCCATTTCCATCATTGCCAAAAAAAGTTGTTCAATCCCTCATCCTGTGTAGGACTTCTCTTTATCTTATTATCAAAAACTTCTGCCTGAGCTCTTATCTGACTATGCTACATCTTCCTAATCCAAGATACTTTGTCTTCTTGTATCATTTTTTAAAATTAGTTAATTTCTAGCATTCTCCCTAACTTTTTCAGAGTAAATTATAATGGACCTGGAGAATCAGACCTTTACATTTCAGAAGGGCATGGGAATCACAGGCCAGTTCTCAGAGTAGAATGGAGGTCAAGGTCCAGGCACACCTCCCCACCCAGTCCCCATCTCTTTTCCTATAGGGTACAGAAACAGCCAAATTCAAAATATGTCTTGAGTCTACATCAGCATGTATCTCCTTTCCTATAGCTCTGTGAGGTCATCATTGAAGTAGAGCAGTATTGCAGGTGTGTGGAGTGCACCATCCATAGTGAGATAGTCAAATTCTTCCTCCTCATCCCGGATCCCATTCTCTTCCAGAGTATATTCCATGTTCAGGTTCTTCCCTTCATATTTCCATGTGTAGCTGGCAGCATGTGCATTATAGGGGAGATAGCGGTGTAGGATTTCCCACATTGATTCCAGGTCCCCCACCTGGAAAACATGAAAGTATCCCATTCCCAGAATTTTGGGTGGGATACACACACACACTCTCTCTCCCTCTCTCCCTCTCTCCCTCTCTCCCTCTCTCTCTCCCTCCCTCCCTCCCTCCCTCCAAGCAAAGGTCAGGAGCCCAAAAGGTGATAGAGTTGGGATCAGAGTTCTCCCTTGGCAGATACACTTCAGACACTCCACAGTCCCAGAAATGAAGTTGGAGCCCCAGCATGCCCTAAAGTCCTACCTGTCTTTATGGCAGCCACTTCTAATAGATGGCTCTAAGGGTCATTGTCACTGCCTGGTAACCTCATCCCCACAATAGGGTAAACTATCAAGAGTTCAATTTCAATTGCTCTCCCACGGCATGTAAAAGCTTCCAAGGGTCACCAGCACTAAGATGTATGATTTGCTACCCTGAGCTTATAAAGGAGTCTCTTGTACCCTGTGACCCAGCCACTCCTCGAATTCCCAGCCGTGGGCACCTAGGTGGTCTGCTTTCCTCGCTTGTACCTAAAAGGGGAGAAAATACAGTCCCACTGGTTTTGGAGAGCTGATGGCCTGAAGATCTACTTGGAGATTTACTGGTATACCCAGTTCCCTCTAGCCTGCGCCCAGGCACGAGTTCTCACCTCCAGTGTGTGCTCTTGCGACGTAAGCGTGTTAATTATACGGATGTTCCGGGTCTTGGCTGACAGCCGCCCCACTTCATAACGTGACCCCTGCCACCAGGGCTTCCCGAAGTCATTGGCCCAGTCGGAACGGGGCAGCTGAGGTGGGACGTGCAGAAAACGGCCCCGAGGGGTGCGGTATCTCTGGGAACCAGTCAGCGGATCTATGTGCTTGCGGATCTTTAACGCAGGGTTTGGGGGCGAGGGGTGGAGTAGTCAACATCTCGGGCTCTGGCTAGTGCCTGCTTTTCCTCCCCATTCCTGCTTTCTAGTGCCCCTCCCCCTAACACCGGGCAGAACTCACGTCTCTGGTCTTGGGATCAAACCAGTGGCTGATGTCCTGGCCCGCAACTTCCAGGATGGGTTTCAGCAGCAGATCTCCTGGGAAGGAGCAGCCGCCGCCATTGCTGTCTGCCCAAGAAGTAGGCACCTCAAATACACACCCCGAAGCTGACCCAAAGTGTGGCCCTTACCTTGGTACTCTTGCGCCAACGGCGTTAGGTCATATACATATCCCAAGTAAGACACCCAGAGGTCTTCCGGCTGGTTGTGTTGAGCCACCTCAACGGGAGTGAAATATCGACGCTGGAAATACTGGAAGTCTGGCCCGGCCACTAGGCCCCGGCGTGGCATGGTTATTGCTCCTTTAAGTGACTCCCTCGCTCCTCAGCAAGCACTCGGTTCTGCGTTCTCCCTGGTCCAGGTGCTAAAGTGAGAGCGTTTACCCGCTGACATGGAAACCATTGTCCTTTTCCAGCCACCGTCCACAGAGATCAGACGCTAGGTTGGCGAAGGGTGGCGTGTGCTCATGGGAAACGTAGTCTGATACTCGCTTTCAAGCAATTGGGTTTCATCCTCAGAAGTTCCGGGGTGAAAGCCAGCACATTGTTCTAATTCAGAGTGGTCTGGGCTACGAGGGATATTTAGGATAGAGCTTCTCGCGAGGCAGAAAAACAAGGAGTTGTGCGTTTATGAAAAAATACATTCTTGCTAAATTCCGGGGGTTTTCAAGAGTGTAAAAAAAGAAAAACTGGAGGAAGTTTCTCGCGATATCTTAATACATCCGGTGTAATAGCTCTCAGTGAACCACAGCGCCGGAGAAGCTTTAAGATCGCGAGATCTACAGATGCTGAGGAGAGTAGGAGGCGCAGTGATCTCGCGAAAGAAAAGCTACCTGGAGAGCTCGCGATATCTCAGACCACCGGACCTGAAAGGTGCTCAGAGAGTTGAAGGGCCTGGAGGAGGCCCCGGGACAAATGGCCGGAGCCGGACCGACCATGCTGCTACGAGAGGAGAATGGCTGTTGCAGCCGGCGTCAGAGCAGCTCCAGCGCTGGGGTTAGCGCGGGCTCGGGTTCCGAGATCGAGGGGCAGTCGGGGAGTAAGGTGTGGGGATGAAGGGGGGACTGCAGCTCCCGGCAGCCTCTGGGATTCTTGTGAGCGCCCCGCGGGCTGTCGGGAGCTGTGGTTCCGTGGGCGGGCTGTAAACCGGGCGGTGCGGTTTGAGTGTTTGTCCTGCCCTGCGCAGGACTCAGACGGGGAGCGCGAGGACTCGCCAGCTGCGCGCGCCCGGCGGCAGCTGGAGGCTCTACTCAACAAGACTATGCGCATTCGCATGACAGATGGACGGACACTGGTCGGCTGCTTCCTCTGCACCGACCGCGACTGCAATGTTATCCTAGGTTCTGCGCAGGAGTTCCTCAAGCCTTCGGGTCAGTGCCCGGGAAATCCACCGCCTGGAAATTCGGTGGAGCCTCAAGGCATTTCCCCTTCCGTTCAGTGCCTGGCTGCACCCCTTATTTTCTGGGGCTGGAAGTCTTGGCTCAAAAGGGGCGGGACCGACGCTGGCCTACCTCCCTGATGTTCTGACCCTTCTTTCCAGATTCCTTCTCTGCTGGGGAACCCCGTGTGCTGGGCTTGGCCATGGTACCTGGACATCACATCGTTTCTATTGAGGTGCAAAGAGAGAGCCTGGCGGGGCCTCCCTATATCTAACCACGATCGTGAAGGCCTTCAGACTTCATTAAACTTGTAACCGAAGTGGCCTCTGTGTGTGTAGCTGGGATGCCTGGGCAGAGAGATCTCACACCCCACCCCTAGAGGGGAGGTTTATCTGAAGTCGGAAGCACTGTCAAGCCTCCTTCCACAATCTGGGCGTCCATAGTGCCAGATATCCCCTCAGGTTCGCGGGCGGGGATGGGGGACAGGCTGAGCTTCGGACCAACAGGCCCCAGGGTGGACCCCTCCATCTTCCCTCCCACGCTGCTGCTCCAGAATTGTGGCGGGGGTGGGGAGTGGGCGGAGGGGTGTCATCCTGTTCCGGAAGGCCCATTGTTTCTCTCCCCGGCCTGGCAACACCCGAGTTCCTCTAAGCTGGGGTCAGAGAACGGGCTTGGGTCCCCAAGGGGAGCAGGGCAGGCGACAAAGGCCAGGCCCCCTCCACTTTGTTGGTGGGGAGGTTACTTTGGGGTCAGGGACAGAGCTCAGGTCTGGCCAGGAAGAGCAAGCTAATGCAGTAAGAGAAGGCCAAAAGGCTGAAGGATGCTCCGGTCTGCACACTTGAGCCACACATCCCCTCCCATGTTGTTTCCTGCCTCTGGGCACAGGAATGATCATATTTATACCACCCCTCTATTCACAGGATCCCAGAAGCTCATTCAGTTCATTAATTCTTTATTAACATGTGATCACTCCTCCAACCTCACCCTCGGACCGGTAAATACTAGAGGAGCTGCAGCAGGAAAGGAGGGCACCAGCGATGTTCAGTTGTCCAGTTCACGGAGGCGGTGGAGAGGCGGGGTGTCTGTGTGCAGGGTCCAGCCCAAATGATCAGGATTCAGATATGAGTAGTGTAAAGAAAGGGTTTTCCAGGATGTGGCGAATTTTCACTAGCACTGGGTCCACAGATGCTGCAGTTCGCCAGGGGGATGCTAGGACCCGCTTAGGCAAGGGGTGGGGTCAAAGTAGGTCTGGAGACCCCCGGGGATCTTCAGGTCCTTGGGCCTACTGAAAGGCAGGGCAGTCGTCAGGGTTGTTCTTGATCGAGGGTCCTCAAACCCATACCTTTCCTGATGTGGGGACAGCCTGGGACCCTGGTGAGGCCCGGATTTGCCGCCCCGGCGGGGTACGCTGACGCCGATAGAGGGCTCGGCTGTAGGGCACGAGGCAGTCGGTTAAATGGAGGCGCAGGCAGAGGCGGCGATAGCTGGCCAGGGCGAGCACGAGCAGCGGCACGAGAAGCAGGAATCCGGTGACCAGCAGGGCCGTGAAGCCTGGGTCCCGCAGGTGCGCAGTGCAAGGGGGTGCCTGGGAGCGCAGAAACTGTAAGATAAGAGGCGTCAGGCTCAAGTGGAACGGCCCAGGCGGGGAGAAGTGATTCATAGACCCCACCGCCACAACCCCGCACACCCTGGGGTGCCCGCTGCTCACCTGGGAGTGGCAGAGAAAACCGAAGCCTAGCATGGTGACAGCGGGCAGCAGGATGGTCCCCAGCACGAGCGCCAGCAAAACAAGATTGAAGGCAGCCACGAGCAGATTCTGGGCGGTGACTAGCACAGCGCAAGCCCAGCAGTCCAAGGGGTCCCGGGGCTCTGGGCCGCCGCTGGGAACCGGTCTCTGAGCCCCGAGGACATCCGCCATGGCCTGCCTGGCTTCTGCCCGCCAGGGCCGCGGCCCTTATAGCCCTTTCCTGCCCCTCCCCCGTTCCAGCCTCTCCCCACCCCACCCCCCTCATCCTGGAATGCGGCTCCAGGAGTAGGCAC
>PVIA01013255.1:15183-33248 GCA_004024845.1 Tonatia bakeri | reverse complement strand
AGTAGCGAGACACCTGCCCTCATGTTGGCAGACAGCTGAGGCATGGGGGAGGGCTCACCGGGAGGCCGGCTAAAGGCTCCGCCACAGGCCCTCCACTCTTGCACGAGGACGTGAGTGCCAGGTTGGGGACGTATTGTGGCAGGAGAGAAAGAGACGCAGAACCCGCAGACAGGGTCAAGTTCACCCTGGAGCCAAGCACACGCCAGCCTTGGGCAGCAGTGTGAATCAGCGGGCCCTGGCAGGGGGGCCCACCCCAGTCCACAGTTGCCCGGTGGGGCCCGAGAATGCACGTTTCTAACAGCAAGCTCCCACTTCCCCGTCTTTCCAGAACCGCCTGAGGTTTCGTTAACCACCCCGCGGAGGGTTGGGGGTGGGGAGCAGGGGAGCAGGGGTGCTGATTGCCAGCTCACCTGAGACACGGCCTCTGGATTCACGCTCACGGGTCTTCTGTGGGTACGCACTTTCTTTAATCAAGTAGCACCCCCTCACCTGCTAGGGATACCGGAAACCTCAGGCAGTGCCAAATCCCATATCTACTATGTGTTTTTATATCCATACATGCCACGATACAGTTTAACTTATTATAGATGAGGCCCAGGAAGAGGTTCACAACAAAAAAACAACAATGAAACAACAGCTGTAACAATGTACTGTGATCAAGATTACGAGTGCAGCCCCTGTCTCAAAACTGTGCTGCGCTCCCGCTCCCGGTGATGCCGTCAGACGGTAAAACGCCTCCGCCACGAGTCTGCTCAGGACAGTGTGCGACTGAAAATGTGGGAGCTGCTTGTTTCTGGGATCTTCGACTCAGTGCTTTCAGATCTCAGTGCAGTGCGGGCCAGGGAACGTGCAGACGGCGGAGCCTTGGCCCGGGGGCGCCGCTGCGCCTGCACTGGCCTCTGCTCTTACAGGAGTGTGCTGCCAAAACACGCCACTGTGTTTTCGGTGAAATGGCACCGTACATCCACCCGGCGGTCTTCCGGCTGTCTGGGAGTTTGACGCACCCCTTTAGCATCCTTATTAAAATGGGGCCCGATCTGCAGGGTCCCTGCGGAAGGAGATGAGCAGGGAGGCAGGGTCCCTGGGGGGCAGCTAAGCGGGGGCTTCCGCAGGGCCTCTGCTCCCGGTCTCCATCTGCCAACCATGGGTGATGAGGGCAAAACTGGCCTGCAAATGAAGCCTGGCTCTCAGAGTCAGGAGTGGAAAACGGAAAAAGTTTCCTTTTGTCTGTTCGTCTGGCTTGAGCCCCACGGGGGAACCGTGCGAGATTTAGGTCCACCCAGCCCTGCTCTCTCAGAGCCGTCATTCCACAGAGTGTCCAGTCGATTTCCACACCATGGCTAGTGCACAGCTCCCAAAGTCAGTAACATAAACCTTAGAGACGTTCGTGAGGGGCTAATATTCAACTATTACGCTGCCATCCATAGAAAGAAAAAGGCAGCCAGTGCACGTAAGTATTGCACTTTCAAAATTGTGTGCACACGCATATGTGTGTGTGTGTGTGTGTGTGTGTGTGTGTAAAACCCTGCTGGGGTAAACACTTTGTATTTTTTTCAGAGATGACAAGAAAGATGATATTTCACTTTGGCCCTCTGTACCCCAGGAACAACTCATTCATTATGTTTCCCCAGGAAGGGAAGATCCCCGTGAAAAGATATTCCGTGCTCACTGCACAAGGTAAAAATCAGAGTCCTGTTGGTGCTTGAAATGACCCAGTTTTTGTTTTAATCCCATTACGAGAACTCGCGGTGATTGGGTTAGATTAAATATTGGCCGAGGTTCGCTGGGCTCTGTTCCTAGTTCCACTGCACCTTCCCTTAGATCCCCATTTGGGTTCCATCCCGCCATGACTTAAAGCAATTGTGTATCGCCAGCACGACACAAACAGAACAGGATGGAGGAAGCAGCAGTGAATCCTCCCGTCACACCCTCTCGAGAACCTTCTTCTGTCTCCCACTTACATAGATAGGACCACACAGATGCGGGAGGTTCGTGACGCACCCTGGACCCCGCCGACCCGGGCTGATGCTTTCCCGGTCAGCCCACCTCTCCCGCACACATGACCCTCGAACCCGTCACTGTATGCAGAGAGAAACATACGATTTGTCACCGAACGCAGGCATGTCTCCACGTGGGCGCCTGGGCAGGGGGCTCTGATAGGATTTCTGCACAAGGGTGAAGGACACAAACCTGAGGAGGGCACACAGCCAGACGAAGGAGGCATAGTTCCGGCAGCCGAGAGAACAGCAGCCTCCGGCACCTGGCAGGGTCGCAAATCCGCCCAGCGCGAAACGCCTGCCTCCTCAACATTCTCAAGGTTCTTAATTTAATTACCTTTTTTATATCAGTGACATTGTAAAATAGTACCGCGTTTTTTCCTTTGAAATCTCACACCGTTTCTGATTTGTTTCCCAAATCAATGCTGAACGTACCTAAGGAGTGAGGAGTATTAAAGTACTTCCTAAGTACTGTTTAAATACTGAGAATTACTTGTTCAAGCTACGGATGGGAAAAATCGTACGGGTGCAATATTGTACGGGTGCAATATCGTACGTGTTCGAGCCACGGACGGGGTCACACAAATAAGATGGTGTTGGGTTGGCCAAAAAGTCCGTTTAGTTTTTTCCCGTAAAATAAGAGACAGATTTTCATTTTCACCAATGACGTGATTGATTTGGATGTGCTGAGCGTGCAGCTGTCTCCCGCTATTGGCTCCCAGCGGGTGGAGGCCGGGGGTGCTGCCGAACACCTTCCAGTGCCTGAGACAGCCCCACAGCAAAGAATTAATTGGCCGAAACGTCAAAGGCTCCGAGAAACTTGGCAAAATGCTTTTGACATGCTTGCCCAGTCGCACGCCTTCTCCACACACGGCACCCATCTTTTTTTGTGCTGCGGTTGCATTTTTACTTTTCTGGAAATCATAAGGGATAATATGCCGAAAATGTGGCGTATTTTCTTCCGTCGTCAGAATTCAAATGGCTGCACAAAAATTCACCAATGTTGATAAGTTTGTTTTTTTTAAGGCACGCTGATAGGACAGCTGTCACCATGCAATGTAACAGAAAGGTTTCGAATGAACTTAAGGACGATTAAGCACTACTAGAGCCATCACACAGAAAAAAAAAACAAATGAACTTGTGGCCAACCCAGTAGTTCAGCAAGGGGCAGGGCACTTTGGAGAACCGCCAGGGGCCACGGCTGGGCCCTGGACTATTGCATATTAATCACCCACGGCTGGGGAGCAACAGGGAGCAAAAGGTATCAATGTAACAGAATAGGACCGTTACCTGCCACAGTTTCCACGGGAGCCACTGGTCAGTGGGGGGTCTGGCTGCGGGTCCCTGCTCGGCTCAAGTCCAGCGGCGGTCAGGGCTGCGTTTCCTGGAGGCGGCGTGGCTGGTGCTGGCGGAGGATGACTCCCCAGAGGGGGCATGGCCGGCGCCAGGCACGTAGTGCTGGGCTCCTCAAAAGACACCAGCTCCTACCACAAAGACCTCTGCGTGGGTCGTGCACATGTCCATGCCCTGACAACTGGCTGCCCCCAGGGCAGGTGATCCAAGGCACAAGTAGCCAGGCTTTCTATGTCCTACCCTTCCCCCCCCCCACCATGTCACAGCCCATCATTTGATTTCCATCCGATCATGTAGTAATGGTCAGGCCGCATCCCAGTGGGGCCAACTGCCCAACGATGTTCCCATCGCGAGAGAAGAATGCCTGGGTGCCACCTTGGAGGCCGACTCCTTCAGTTTCCCAGCAAACAGAATCGTCACAACCCACACACAGGCCGGACCCCTGGTGGGGAAAGAAGAGCCAGGGCCGAGTGCAGGGCCCGGAGAGTGGCCCTCCTCGTCCTAGGGTGGCCGGCAGCCCCGGTGGCAGCACCCACAGGCCCACAGTACCCCCCAGGGGGCGCCTGCAGAAGGGCAGCATCACCGAGAGTCGGAGCAGGAGGACCGCTGACAGTCCCGGATGGCAGCCTCGTGGTTTCCGAGGTCGCACTGCGCTTGGGCCAAGATTCCGGGTAGGAGCCCGAGAGTCCAGCATCCTGCGAACGCAGCCGCCTGCAGACCACGGGCGTCTTCAGGCTGAGGCGTGCATGCGAGCGCCAACGACAACCCCACACGGGGTGGGGGCCCGCGGTGAGCTGAGCAAAGCCACCGGTGCCCCTGACGCTGGCATCGAGGCCCGGTCCACCCGCACGAACAGCAGCGCCTCCTCCCGTGTGCGCCCAGGCTTCCGGCCAGCTGTCGCGGACAGCTCGGCATCTACAGCTCAAAGAATAACACAGGCTAGGGACCCCAGCGGTGTCCCACCACACAGGTGCCGCCCGCGTTGCTCCAAGACGTGCGCCCAGCCTCGCTGGCGATGGCGCGGCGGGCGTCCCTGAGCCCAGCGCTCCGAAAGGCCTTTGGGCTGGCTGGGCCTTGCGCACGGAGCCCGCTTGCCCTTCCAAGCTAAATGTTTCGGGGTTCCTCTCTCAGGGGCAGGTTTCGGGTATGGGGTGCCTGAGGAGGGGCCCCCACCGGTCCTCTCGCGGCGCAGCGGCGGGCTTCCTCCAACAGTGGCTGCCAGCAGGGGGCGCCGTCCACAGCGGGGCCGCGTGTCAGCCTCGCCGAAGCTCGCTCAGTCTGGTCGCGTTTTAGGTTTCTTCCGAGGAAGCTGCTGACTCGTTCCAGGGGGCAGCCCGGGACGCTGCCCGCGGATCCATGACGCACCAGAACTGGAACCCGAACCGGGTTGCCTGGGAGAAAGGAGTGAGTTTTATCGGACTGTCACCATCCTCGATAATAACTCCAGGAAGCATTCCGCCAAACATGTATTAGTGGCCTGCATCTTCCCAGATATTTGCAACACGATGTCCCACTGTGAAAGGTGTCATTTATTGGTTGCTACGGATTTGCATGAGGACAGGAGTTACAATGTAAAACATCTTCCACGAACGTATTGTCATACACCTGCCAGCTCTTTAGGGTCATTATTTCACAAATTCTGATGAGTCGTGAGGGGGGGAGGCCGCATGCAGTGCTGGGACCAAACTGAGACTCGTGCTTAAGGGCCGTCCTGGAGCTGTGCCGTCCAGGAGAGTCACCCCTGGCCACACCTGCAAATCCACCGTCTTCCCAGCAACCATCCGAATGCCTGGCCCTCTGGGAAAACGGGCAGATCTGCCAGGACCTGGGCCCACGTGTCCAGGGGGCCGCTGCCTGGAGGCTGCCACACCGGGCTTGCTTCCCTGCGGAAGGCCCCTGCACCATCCAGTTTGACATCTAGTCCCCAAGCTCTGCCTTTACACCTGTCATTGACCACGGACGCCTGGGTCCCCAAAGACTGGATGGCCGGCTATCGGATGCAACCTGGGCAAGGGGACTCTTCAGAGCTACCGGAAGTGCCCAGAGAATAGAGCCGGGGCTCCGAGCCCTGCTGCCCAGCTGTGTTGCTCAGAGTGTCGGCAACACCGGGGGGGAGGGGCCCTGTTGGAAGCCCCACCCCAATAACATGTCCCCGTGACTTCCTCTACCGCGTCGACATAGGTGGGTCCCGGGTTCATCTTCCCTGGCACTTGCGAACCCCGTGTCTATACTATGACCCACGAACCCAGAAACCGCCGAGACTCACCGTGCAGGTGTCTTCTGGGTCCCGACGTGGGAGCTGTGCTGATATCCTGGAGTCGGCAGACTTCCCTCCGTCTCCCAGGTTCACCGGAAAGGTGGCCTGTGCGTGGCTGTCGTGTTCTTCGAGGCACCATATGCTTCCTGGGAGAGAGGATTCGGAACTCAGCTGCCGCCGTGTGCCTATCGGAATGAGAAAGCAGTTCACCGGACTTTAAACAAGAATTGAGGATGTATTCCTGCCTTGTTATTCTTCCCTCTCTGGAACACCCGTTATGTAGACGCTGGACTTCCTACAGGGGTCCTCTGAGTGCCTTCTCCTTTCTGTCCTATTACCCCTCTCTCTTCTTGTCTTTCTTTCTCTACCTTACCTGTAGATTTCCTTCCTCTCATTTTTGACAGGGGCTGTCTCTGCACTCACCCTCGTCCCCTCGGCACGTACGTGTTCCTCTCTGCCAGGCTGTGTCAGCAGCTAACACCTACAACCGTTGGCCGGGGGGCTTTCTGTGGCAGCCAGACCCCATCTGTGCTCTTCGGAACAGCAAGCCGTAAATGCCAAGGAATTGTTCTGTCTCAGGAGTAGCCTTTCACTAATGACTGATTGCCCTTTTTCCCCTCAGCATATTCCTATTTTTTTAAGATTGTATTTATTTATTTTTAGAGAGAGGGGAAGGGAGGGAGGAAGAAGGAGAAAAACATCCATGGGTGGTTGCCTCTCATGCGCCCCCTACTGGGGACCTGGCCCGAAACCCAGGCTTGTGCCCTGACGGGGAATTGAACCGGTGACCCTGTGGTTCATAGGCCAGCACTCAGTTCGCTGGGCCACACCAGCCAGGGCCACAGCAGGGATGTACAACCACCGGTTTAACCAGCCTCCTGTTGTAGGACACTGGGCGTTGCTTGCCATGTGGGGTTATGAAAAATAGCCACTACGAACATTCACACGTGGACCTTTGTGGGCGCACGAATTTCATTTCTGGGAGACAAAAGCCCAAGTGGGCCATGGCTGGGCGCTGAGCTATTTTCACATTTCCTGGTGTCGAGTTTTTGAACTTGCAGCCACGTGGAGGCAGAGGGGTTTGGACTTGGCTGCAGAGCCACGGAAAGTGTCCGCCACCTTCGGGGTGGACAGAACAAGGTCGGGGTACAGCTCTATGAGAAGTGCTGATTTCCTGCACCATGGAGACTGTCACGTCCATAACTTTGACACGAGGAGTCTGGGCCGCTGCCGTAACGCTGACTAGAAAGCAGAGCATGCGAGCCAGACGCGGGTCCGTGGGTGTAGGCAGCAGAAAGGGATCCAAGGGGCCAAGTGCTCCGGGATCTTTTCACAGAGTTCGTTCCACAGCGGGAAATGGGTAGCCTCGTAAAAATAGGGCCCTCTGCGCTTCTTCAGCCCCCAGGAGGATATTCGAGGAGAAATATAAACACAGCAAAGCAGGAAAAAAACTCGTAGTGCTTAAATTTATCTCTAATGAACATGCCCATTAGACATGACGTGTATAAACAAAGCCACGGCTTAAATAATAGGCAAGAGAAAAATCTCCACTCTGTGTTTTTCCTGTCTGCAGCCTCTCGGTACTGCTTTTAATAAAATGAAACATGATGTGCTTCTGTGGGTAGATGATGATTTCCCCCTAATATGTTCTAATTCGGGCTATTTTTGGAGAGCCCCGTTGGAAAATTGCTCCCACATCTATAAAAAGCATGTGTATTTTGAGAAATAAAAGATGAGAAACAAGAAGAAAAAAGAGACTTTAAAAAAAAAATCCTGCAGCCCGTCTGGGCAGAGTATGAGCCAAGGATCTGGTATCCTGAGAAAGTCATTGCCTCCGATTGTTTCAGAAAACACAGAAGCCAGATAAAAATAAGCCTCTGGCAAATGGAGCGTGGACAAGAATCCGTCCCCAGAAAACCTTATTAAAAATATATATGACTTCACTTGCACATCTTATTTTGGCTACCTAAGAAACCAAGTGTAATTAAATTTTTTAAAGGAAATGTCCCAACTTTACTCCCTCTCTCCCTGTAATTTTTTATTACAGTGGTAAAGGGTGGGGGGCGAGGGGGGGGCTTGCATGATTGGCTTTATTTTGGGTAAAATTGTTTGTCATTAGCAAAACCATATTTCAAACTCAGCTACTCAGGCCAGTTTCAATCAAGGAGAAAAATCCAGCAGAACCAACAAGATAAACCTACAAGGATCCCTTTGTGCTGTTTTGCGAAGCTGGAGGGGTTCACAGCAATCCTGGGAGGGGACAGACAGCTCTCCACAGCCCCAGTCTGAGAGACTGAGGACTCCTGAACCCAGGCGTGGCGTCCACGCTGGGAAGAGCCTCCTTCTCCAGCCGGCCCCTGGGTCCTGTCCGCAGGAGAAGCACAGGGGTGCCGTTCTGAGGATGACTGCAGCGAGGCATCGGGCAATGCTGCGTGCCGCGGAGAAGCATCCCCCAGATTCTGAAGCCACTTCTCACACGGATATATGAGGGGCATCCCCCCGACACTCAGGAGCAGGCAGGTTGGCTGTTGCCCCCCCGTTTCACGACATCCACCACCTCCTTCCAAGGCTGCCGGCGTAGACAGGTGTGCAGGCAACCCACGTGAGTTCTGAAACTGCATGCAATTTAATTGCCAAGAACATAAATCAGATTGAGGCTCTGTAGAGCGTGATTTCATTTTGACTACAAAGGAAAGCAGGCCTGGCTGGTGGGGCTCGGTGGCTTGAGTACGGGCTTGCGAACCAGAGTGTCTCTGGTTCGATTCCCAGTCAGGGCACGTGCCTGGGCTGTGGGCCAGGACCCCATCAGGGGGTGCGCAGGAGACAACCACACACTGATGTTTCTCTCCCCCTCTTTCTCCCTCGCTTCCCCTCTCTCTAAAAATAAATAAATAAAATATTTTTTTAAAGAAAGCATAATAACTTAATTGAGTTGGGGGGGAGATAAATTTTTAAATTGTCTACCAAATATTTGCATTGGAGAAGGGTGAAACTCCTGTTTTTTCCTCAGGCTATGCATTTAAGGGACTGAAAATTCAGAGCTACATTATAAACAAGTCTATACTAAATATGGCAAACCCTGTGAACTGTTAAAAAACAAATTATTTTTCTGTAGATGGAGAGTCCTATGAACCAGACCGGCTGTAACCGGGTACACGTTTCCAATCTTGCTACATCAGCGATGAGTTGAAAATCTTATCGTGTTAATCCACCTCTCTCCCACCTGTGTGTATCAAATTATATTCACGGAATCAAATATATCAGAGCTCACAGGTAACCGGAATAGTTCAGGTCATGAAACTGTATGAGCAAATCCAATATTCAGAAGGCCTCCACAGACAACACAGCCTGGCATCAGCAACGAAATTTGCAAACAGAACTTTTTAAGAAGGTTCCCCCTCTACAGCAGGGAGGTTCCCAAGCATGGCAAAGTAAAAATGCCCTTTCTTATGCCGGACATTTTCACGCCCACAGTTCTCACCTCTCGTTCTAAGGACTGCACTCTAATTCCACAAGGAATATCTCGTTAAAAATAAGGAAGAAACCTCAGTCAGTGAGTACCCTGCACGCTTGTGTTTCCAGATGTTCATTTTTACTCTTTGGGTCAAGGGAAAAGAAATGCTTGTCTACCTGCCTTTTTGTTTCATGTTTATTGCACCCTTTCTAGAACCAGAGAGCTCAGCTAAGCATCCCACGGTCCGACCAGTATTTCTGCTGTAATCCTCAACAGCCATCGGGTCCTCTCCTCTCACAGTGGAGACACAGAGGTTCAGAGAGAGTGACAAGCTGTGCCTGGCGTGACACCGACGCAGGGATCTGAGATGGTGACACCTGACACCAGAGCTGACACCTTTAGCCACCAGCCTTCACCCCAGTCATTCCAAGGAAGAAGAGCTGTCCCCCAGAGGCACCTGTGCTCAGTGGCTTTAACGCAAGCTGTTTTGTCAGCTATCCCATCAGTCACAACAGAGCGAGATTCCCGGGGAACTGGGGATTCCCTGCACAGGTGTTTTCCGTATTCCACAGAGCCCGTCCGACATTCCAGAAACCTCACGAGCCCGGGGGTGTCACCGCCACCCACGACAAACCCATGGAGAAACACTTCGGAAGGGGTTTTCCCGACACACAACACTGTGACCGACAGCCCAGATGCTTGTCTGGTCCAGCTGCTGGGAGACACGCCAAGTAGCAGCACAGCTCAGCGCTTCGGAGAGTGAGCCTGCCGCACTCACTTGCCAGCTGCCTGCCGAAGACCCGCCTGCGGGTGGAAAGGCAGACTGGAACTCCATGGCCTACGAGCGAGGGACTCTGCAGTGCATTGCCAGGAAGGCAAAGGAAACCCGCCACACCGAGAAAAAACTGGAGGGAATGTCGTGAGTTCAGGCGACGGCCTGCTCGGGAACTGTCACTTGGTCACCATGCTGTGTGGGTGGGTGGGTGAGGTGAATGACATCACTATACGTAAGCATAAAACAGGCGCGCACAGATCACATCCTGACACTCACCACACGGGACGGGGGGAAAGGGGACAGGGTAGGAACAGTGACGGCAGGATGGAGCCCAAAGCAGATGTCACAGGACAGTCATGGGGATGGAAAGTCCAGCACAGGGAGTAGAGTCCATAATATTCTCCTAACTACACGGTGTCCGACAGCTGCCAGATTCATCGGAACGATCGCTTGATAACTGAGACGGGATGTCTCAGTGCTGGGGCGTACACCAGAAACAAATATCATAATGAACGTCGAGCATCACTGGAAAATAAAAAATGACTTAAAGTGGGCGAAGGCTAGAGCTGCTTGCCAGGGTAGAACCTGTTAAGAGATTAACAGTAGTAACGATGATCATATGTGATTCTGTAACAGAAAAATATCACACTCAAGCACATCCTATGAAATTCTAGCTGAAATGTTCGCATTAAAACTACAAATTATTGCACCCATATTATCACCTTACTAACCACGCTCAAGCAGGCCTTACTTCTGCTGGACCCTGTATGTAGCTGTCTCTAATGAGCGTTAATACAGTTATCTCATGTTTTAAATATTGATGCTGAAATTCAGCAGGTTGAATTACCCAAGGGCCTACCTATAATTTTATTTGTGGCTTCATTTAGTCATTCCACAAATGCACAGTAAGCCACCCACCGTGTGAGCCCCAGGTGAGGCTGGCCCCAGGCAACCTGGCAGAGGTAACTCCAGGTCCCGATCTGACTTCGAGTCAAAGACGTACAGAAGAAGTTAAAGTACCTCTGCCCACAAGGTTGTCTGCAGACCTAAGGGCACTGTCTGCAGCCGAAGTACCATGGCCTCAGGGGTCACCACAGCAGACAAAAGGACTCTGACAGCCACAGGGAAGGGCAGAGACTTCAGAAACTCTTAGCAGTGCATTCTGGGAAAGTCACAGCTATGCCCCAAGCTCGAGAAACGCATAGCACGTGGCACAGTAGCCACTGATAAAACCAGACCGTGTGCCCCTTAAAGACGCTGGGTGAGCGCAGAGAGTCGTGCAAGAGGGGGGGTTGTCACACCTGTGCTTGTACGCCACTCCTCTGGCACTTTGCACGCCCTTCTGCACACTGAGCTTTGGGAGCAGAAGGGCGGGGAGTGAGGCATTGAGCGGCAAAAGGACAGGAACCCAGGGTCCCTGTCGATATTTGGGGAGATGGGCCAGCGACCAGAAACTCCTGTTTTAGCAGAGACGTTCGTTCCAATGCAGCCACGCAGGCGGAACGGGGCGGGTCAACAGATGAGAATTCAGACCAACAGCAGAGGGCGCTCCCACCGATGCCCCGGGGAGGGACGCCGCTGCGCTCTGCACGCGGGGAGCTCACTCCCTACAGAGTCCGGCCCGACGCTCGAACAGCGGACGGTAAAGAGGACGACCGGTGAGCTCGAAGGCTCGTGGCAGCGGACATGCCGCACATCACGACTCGTTCGTGGCCCCACATTAAGACACGTAGGAAGAATTGAGGCCGAAAGTGAGTGCTCACGGCAATGCCATAGCACACAGAATGCATGTCTCGTCGAGGCAGTAAGATCTGCTCTTCGTTCATGGAAGTCATTCCTTCCCCTGTCGGCGGTTGTTGTCTTTCTTTATTTATTTTTATCCTCGTTGTTGATTTGAGAGAGAGAGGAGAGGAGAAAGGGACATCCATCAGTTACCTCCGTAGACACCCTGACTGGGGATAAAACCTGCACCCCAGTATGCGCCCTGACTGGGAATCGAACCCGCAACCTTTTGGTGTATGGGACCACACTCCAACCAGCTGAACCACCTGGCGAGGGACCAGTTGTTTCCTTTAGTTTTCCTCTTCCGGGAGTCTGTCACTCGAACTCCTTTGAAGTGTAACCCACTAACCACTAAGCAGTAAGGTGCAGACATCAGCAACATCTTTGAATGGAAACAAATGTTGCTATTAAAAAAAAAAAAAAAAACAGGCCCTGGCTGGCGTAGCTCAGTGGATTGAGCAGGCTGCAAACCAAAGCATCGCAGGTTCGATTCCCAGTCAAGACACATGCCTGGGTTGCAGGCCACAGCCCCCAGCAACCGCACATTGATGTTTCTCTCTCTCTTCTTCTCCCTCCCTTCCCTCTCTAAAAATAAATAAATAAATCTTTAAAAAAAACAGGTGGATGGAAGAATAAAAAACAAGATGGCTTGGGGATGAAAAAAAAAAAAGTCATTGAAATTTGAATACAGAATCTAAGCTGAATGCAGCCAAGAAAGCAAACTGTGGCTAGGAGGTTGCATCAAGGAATTCACTAAAAATGGGGAAGCAGTAAAAATGGGAAAGCAGAGAGTGAAAAATGAGTTAAAGCAAAGAAACAGGGAGAGACCCAACCCCTGTCAGGCTGGCAGTCCACAAGAGCAGAAGGAAAATGAGGAAGCGGAAAGAGACGTCCAGAGAAAGTCTCTGGAAGTTCACTCCGGACTCGTCCTGGAGACCCAACCAGAGTCTCCAACTTAACACACGGGAACTTTCTAAGCGTCGAGGAACCACATTTCTCTGTGCTTTCCAAAGTGACTAACCTCCACGTGACTCCTTACCAGTTGCAAAGCTTTCTTGGTGTGCGGCATGTCACCTGCTCCTCTGAGCAGCCTGTCATGGGTCTCACATGACACACACTTCTCCCACGAGGACACTGAAGCTCACGGGGATGTACAGAAACCGTCCCTCCGCCCCACGGATAGAAAAGACCCGGCGTAGCCACAATGGTTTTAAAACATGCCCATGGATTCTGGGATACATCTCCCTTTCAAAAGGCAGGACCCAAATCCCCCTCTGTGACGGCGTGATTTGCTCCCAACACATAGAACACGGGTGAAGTGCAGGCATGTGACTTTGGAGAGGAAGCCACAGGAGGCACTGTGGGCCCTGGGTTCTGTCCTGGGTCCCTCACTCTGGGGGAAGTTTGCAGAGGCTCAAGCAGCCATTGGCCGGGTCCCATTGGTGAGGGACAGGTGTTCTGCTAAAAGCCAGAGAAAAAGAACCAAGGCCACCTGCCAAAAGCCACGGGATGGAGCTATCCTCAAAGCCCATCCCCCAGCCTGCAGGAAGGCTTAAGTAGGCTTCAGCCAGGGTTGAAGCCTTTCACGGCGGGCTGGGGAGCCAGCCCTTGGGTCGGCGCCACCCCGCCACGTTGCTCCCAAATCCCCGCCCTAGAAACCATGAGGGCATGAATGCTTGCTGTTCTGAGGTGCTAGGCGGTGCTTTGCGATGAAGCAATAGGTGACTAATACACCAGGAAATGAAATACAGAGGTCTTGACCCCTGTTCCTTCACATTCCTTCTTTTTCTGTCACTTCTTGTACAAAAGTCAAAATGTTTTGGCCCACCCAACTGACATTTTCCTAACCGCCAGCTCGATCTTGGCCAATGAGGTCAGCTTCTTCGGGGCCTATTTACAGTTCTTTTTTTTTTAAGGTTTTTTTTTTGAAGTATTTTATTTATTTTTAGAGGCAGGGGAAGGGAAGGACGTCCATGTGTGAGTGCCTCTCGAGCGCCCCCTACTGGGGACCTGGCCCAAAACCCAGGCACATGGCCCTGGCTGGGAATCGAACCCATGACACTTTAGTTCACAGGCCGGCACTCAGTCCATGGAGCCACACCAGCCAGGGCTATTTATGGTACTTCTTGCATTCTTGAAACACTGGCCTGCCTTCTGAGATTATAAGGGCTGTGAGAACAGAAGCTAGACTGGTTTCAGTCCCCTTTGCATACCCAGGACCCAATTCAGCGTTCAGTGGGTAGTAAGTGCTCAATAAATGTTTTTGTATAAATATGCACGTACAATCTATCTAGTCTGCCTTTGGGACTTCATCCTCACCTTTTCTCAACGAAGGAGAAACACATTCTGTTCGACTTTCGATTTCTATTGATCTGAACTCCCCCAAAGCTCGGATCAATAGCAACCTTTTTATTCTGATTAAAAAATAAATAAAACTTTGCAGAGCTGAATATGTAATTGCTTGTCAGCAACATGGAAAAAGAAAAACAAAAACGGTCAATGTTTCTAAGCCAAAGCTTCTTGTCCGGTCCTCAGCGAGTGCTCTGGCTGTGGGTTCCAGACCAGGCGCCCAGAGGCCGCGGGCAGCGGGCCCGGAGACAGGAGTGGCCGGGCTTGCAGCTGACCTCACCCCACCCCCGGCTGCCGCGACAAGTGGGGAACGGCTCCATTACTGACGGTGCTTTTCTGGGAGAGCTGTGTGTGCACACACAAACAGTAGATCCACACACCGTCCGGAGCCGCAGCGGTGTCTGAGTTTGTGGGAAATGCCTCCCCGCCCAGACTGTGTTGCACAGCCAGGGGAAAAGAAAGCCGCCGCGGGCGAGGGCAGGACACAGGCAACAGCAAAGAGATGGGACTGAAAGAAGAAACGCGTGGCACAGACAGTGTAGCTACGGCCGTGCCGAGTCGATGGAAGACCGGGTGTTTTTATCCAAAACGGGGTGCGATGTCACATGGGCACGCCTAACCCGACCCTCACTTCTTTCTTCCGCTTGTGCAGCGCCGTCCGCTGGAACTTTCTGCAGGGACAGAAATGTCTAACACGATAGCCCTGGGCCAAACGTGGATACTCAGCCCTGGGAGGGTGGCTGGCATGACTGAGAATGGGATTTTTCATTTCATTTCCTTTTTTTAAAATATTTTATTTATTCATTTCCAGAGAGAGGGGAAGGGAGGGAGAAAGAGAGGGAAACATCAATGTGTAATTGCCTCTTGCACGCCCCCTACTGGGGACCTGGCCCGAAGCCCAGGCATGTGCCCTGACTGGGATTCAAACCAGCGACCCTTTGTTTTGCAGGCTGGCACACAATCCACTGACCCACACCAGCCAGGGCTCATTTTCTTTATTAACGTATTATTAACCTATTACATGAGCTTGGGTTAATGTAAAGTAAAACCTCCACATGTGGCTGGAAGCTGTGGCACGGGGCAACACCGAGCTGAAACTGGTTCCCTCGGAGTCTGGCGCGATTTACATGAACGCAGGCTGCGAAGAATTTCCTGCCTTTTGCCAAAGGTAGGGAGCAAGAAACTCCAAACTCAAGAGCCTCTAGCTGTTTTTAACGACTACCAAGAAACCCCACTATTCTACTGTCTTCGGGAGTTTCTGAGGATGGGGTCCCACTGGGAGACGTGAGAGGAGGAAGAACGGAGAAGCAAGCCCACCCACCGTGTCCAACCGAAGTTTCCATCCAATCTGAGAAGGACGCTTGGATCCGGGGGGCCTCCCGTGGCGTGAGCCCTGGGGGTGAAATGGGGCAGCCGAGGGAGCCCAGGGCTGCCTAGAAGTCCCACTGCCCTTGCAAAGCAGGTGGAGCTGGAACAGCGCCCCCATCAGACGGTCCAGGCGCGACTGCGGAGCCCCGTCCGGAACATCGCCCTCTGCTGGCGGCAGTGCGAACTGACACGACCACTTGGGAAGAACAGACCGGGAATCTGCTCCACTGCGCCCTCCTGCTCCTGGGCAGATACAGACCCGACAAAAGACACGCATTTCAACGACCACGGCAGCTGTGCTCCAAGCACCTAGCGCTGGAACCCGCCACAGCGGTGCAAGGGGATCCCCGTGGTAGATCCATACGCCGCCGGGATACCGCGCAGCGACGCGAATGGGCAGGCTGCGAGCGCCTGGACCCGTGCGTCTGACGTCCAGATGGGCTCCAGCAGCTGCGGAAAGAGCATCCGTCCCTCATCCGACAGCAGAGGCATGCTTCTCGCGGTCTGCGCCTTCATTCCACACATAGCGAGTCCGGCAGGCGCACCATGAATCCGCGCCGTTCCGACAGGTGGCGGAGGGTGCAAACTGGAAGGGAACGAGGGGAGGGGGGACGAGGGGTCCCGGCAGGCTGGGAATGTTCTTTTCTCGGTCTGCGTGCTGACGGGATGGATGCGCTCGGTTGTAAAGAGTCGGCAAGCTGCAGCCCTGCCTGACAGGCTCGGTTGGTTAGAGCATCGTCCCATGAGGCACCAGAAGGTTGTGGGTTCGATTCCTAGTCAGGGCACATACCAAGGTGGGGGGTCAGTTTCTAGTCCAGGCGCATATGGGCGGCAGTGGATCAATGTTTCTCTCTCTCTCTCTCCCTTCCCAGTAAACATATCCCCAGGTGTGGCTCAAAAAGGGGGGGAGAAATCACCAAACTCCACACTGAAGATGCATGCACACATTTTTCTGTATGTACTCTTCCATATTTATCTTAAAACTCCATGCTCGAAAGTACAGCTCAAAACTCACCACGTCCTTGAACCATGTATCTTACAGCGACCTTTCGTTTTCTCATTCTTAAAAAAAAAAACAAATACACCTCGTATTATTCTAGGCACATACGTTTTATTGTATCAGTCAGAATTTAAACACTGCCCTTTTGAAACCTCCCTTGGTGCTCGGCACAAAGTATGTATTTCATAAACGCTGTGAGAGCAAGCACATCTCTCCTGCTATTGCTTAAAATTGCTTAAATGGCAAAGATAGGTATTATCTCATGCTTTCTGTGAATTTCCAAACAGCTGAGTTCAGTTAAGAGCACATTTCCTTGCACGTATAAAAATGGAAAAAACATTGCAACGAAAAAGACTCTGGAATGTTCCGTCCGCGCAGCTGTTGCTACACGGCGCCCGAGGTGGAACCTTCTCTTAATGGAATTCCCAGCCACGGTCCCACACAGGAGCAATGATGTCACCACATTGCCCTCCGGTCACCGCGCGGTGGGGGGGACAAAGGTGCCGGAAATCGCCAAGGAGGGGGGAAAACGCTCCCCCTGAAATGTGGGGAGAGAGGCTTGAAAGCTGGCCAGCAGCCCCAGACCCAGACTTTGAAAATTCACGGTAAATGCTGTGTTTGGGAGTTCCCGGAGGACAGTTGCCTAGTGAGTGTGCTCCCTCACTCCCGGGCTCAGACGTGAGGCGAATGGAGCACCAGACTAGTGTGCCACCGTGGACTTAGCCCTTACACAGCACAGCCATTCTGCGGAGCCCCCGCCAGGACACAGCACGCACGCCGATTTCGAGCCGTTGGTGGGCAGCTCATCTTTCAGCCTTGTCCCTCATGTCCCCTGTCCTTCCAGCCCAACGGTTGCCACAGAGAGCAGGGTCTCCCAAAACGTTCTCCAAAGGATCTGCTTGCTTTTATCAACCCTGCAGAACGAGGGGACAGTGGTCACCAATGTGCAGAAATGAGAATAAGACGGGAGATGGTGGACGCCCTTGAACTTGCGCCTCTGCTGTACATAAACAGTTGCAAACAAGCCCCTCCTTTTCCGTGTCTCAGGGAAGGTCCTGCCATGGGACTGGAGGTGTAGTTGGACGTATTTACAAATGCCCAGAGTGGGAGGGGGAAAAAAAGGCACACCGAGCACGCACCAACACAATATACAGATGCTGTCTAACAGAATCATACCCCTGAGACCTATATAATTTCATTCACCAAAGCTGCCCCAGTAAATCCAAGTTTAAAAGAAGACCCTTGTCCAGTTTCCACAAAACCACGCATGCGTGCCACAAGTACAGAATCCATGAAATCCAAGAACCAGTCCAGCTAGAGCCAATCTTTAGGGTCCTGTGTGTTAGGATAACATGTGACTTTGCACTGGGTACAACCCACAACATTCTTCACCCTTGGATTCAACAATCTCACAGAAATAGTCGAGATGCTGCGTGGATGAGCCTGGGAAACACCATCTTAAGGGGAAAACGCCAAACACAAAAGCCACGTATTGTACAGCTTCATTTGCATGAGACATTCAGAATAAGCAAATCTAGGGGCAGAGAGTATCTTGGTGGGCGCCACGGGTGGGGCATAGAAAGGAGTGCTGGTAGATATGGTTTTCTTTTGGAGGGAGACGAAAATGTTCTGAAATTGATAGTAGAGTGGTACAACATTTGACTAAAATCACTAAAATGGACATTTGAGAAGGGTTCATTTTCTGGTGGGTGACTTATATCTCCATTTTT
>PVIA01013255.1:0-15083 GCA_004024845.1 Tonatia bakeri | reverse complement strand
AGTGGCCTAAATGTAGGTAGCCCGTGTTTTGGTAATTCTCTGGGCACCCTACAACAGGCGTCAGTCAGAAGTGCGTTTTGTCCCAAAGAACAGAACTGCCCCCTGCAGCCAGCACGTGTGCGGGAGCGGCCGGGAAGCCCGGCTTGATGAGAGACCAGGTGAATCAGGGCCCGAACGACCACCGTGACCGGCCGCCTGGATGTGCCCTCCGCCTCAGCTGTGCCCACTGGCCTGAGTTTCACTTCCACACCGAGTCCCCCTCCTGGGCCCCGACGGGTGTCAGCCGTGCTGGCTGCTTCCTCATTCCAGACCAAAGGCAAAGAGTATTTCCTGGCAGCACGTGGGGACCAGAAGGCGTCCCTTTCCCGGGAGCCCTGGCATCAGCCCCTTGGGGCTGACAGGGATGCCGGGAGCTTCGGCAGGGATCCTGCCCACCCACCCACACGTCAGACACACACACACAGAATGGTGAAGGTTAAATTCCTCGACAGCAAAGCGGGGTTCGGTCCCGCAGAGAAATGGGATCTCCCTCCTGGAGACACAGAACACTAGAGTCCAACATACCACCCACACCTAACTGATTTAAAACGCTCACAAGCTAAAGTCAGCATCGAATATAACGTTTTACCGCTCTGAAACCATTTCTCACCTCCAGCAGCTTCCTCAACTTTCAAGGGCCATGGAAGTCTTTGACATCCTGGCTGCGGGGCTGGTGAGAGCACGGTTGTAATCGGTCAAAAGTCATGGAATGAGAGCCCCATCCACAGCTCTGGCACAAAGGCTACGTAGTAACTGCTGTTTGACTCCGCACACCGAGACTGTTGCAGCGGCTCCGGGCTGCCGCGGTTACAGGAAAGCAGCCACAATGCGTACATGAATGGGGGCAGCCGTGTTCCGATAAAACTTTATTTACAAAAACAAGTGGGGGGCCGGAATGGACCCATGAGCTGCATGTCATTTTTTTTCCCTTCCTTTTGTGTTTTTCTTTTTCCTTTATTTTAATTACATCGATATACAATCATATATTAGTTTCAGGGGTATGACATAGTGATGAGGCATTTACATACTGTACACACAGGTCTCCCCAGTAACTCTCATAACTGGACGTCACGTGCATAGTGATTACAGCATGACCTCTGGGTAGCCTGAACTACACACTTGAAAAAGAATGAATTTGACTCCGTATAATTTACATGTCCATACACAAAACCAAAAAGGTAGAGTAGAAAAAAAAATAGACTCCAGAAAAGAAAAAACGGTATTTCTTTTGACTTATCTGACATGAGATTTTATCAAAAGAACGGAGGTATTTTATCGTTCGGGAGAGGAACCCGCCGGTGGTCCGTGCACCAGGGGTGAGCAAAGTTGAGCAGGGAATTTCACACTGGACTTTCGAAGGTTCCTGCTGGCCCTCGAACAGCCCAGGTCTGAGTGGTTCAGGTCCGCTTCCACGTGGAATTTTTTCAATAAAGACACACAGTGCTGTAAACGTGGTTTCCCTCCATATGATTTTCTTTATAACGTTTTCTTTTCTCCAGCTCACATTATTGTAAGAACACAGTATACAATGCCGGTAACATACAAAATATGTGTCGGCCGACTTCATTTCCTCATTGAGGCTTCTGCTCAATAGCAGGCCATTAGTCGTTAAGCTTTTGGGGAGCGGAAAGTTAGACGTCGGTTTTCAGCTGCGCCTGGTTGTCAGCACCCCAAACCCCCACGTGGTCCCAGGGTCCAAGTGCATTGTCATGACTCACTTGAAAAATGCAATGAGAAGTGGTGTGGCCCATCCTCTGTCCGACACAGCCCCCCCTCCGCTGACTGTGCCCCATGTCCGCACCCCGGGGGCTGAGCTGTTTGTTTTGGTTCCGTTCGGTTTAGGGAGATGAGTTTTGCATTTTCAGCCCTGTGTCACTTGCTGCTTTTGTGACGAAGCCACCTTCGTTGGACATACACTGGAAAGCCAGTCATTTGTTCCCGTCCATTAATAATGGTGCAAACAAGCCCCGGCCAGGTAGATCAGTGGGTTAGAGCGCCATCCCGATACATCAAGGTTTCAGGTTCGATCCCCGGTCAGGGCACATTCAAGAAGCAACCGGTGAATGCATCATAAGTGGAGGAACAAAGCAATGTTTCTCTCTCTCTCCCTCTCTCTCTCTGTCTCTTTCTCTCTTCCCCCTCTCCTCCCTCTAAAAAGCAGTGCAAACAATTTTAATATACTAATGGCTCAAACAAAGCATCTCTGAGGCTGTTAAGCCACCAAAATTGAAAGAGAAATCAAACTCTTGGGAATGAGAAAATGAACAGTCTTGAGGAAAAAAAAATAAAAAAATGTAGAGCAGGATCGTTCCAAATCAGCCCTCATCAGCCGGCATTCAAACACCCGAACCGGGTGCAGGCGCAGGGATGGGGGTGTCACTGTACGTGTGGAAATGAGGGTCGTGGAAAAGACACACCAGCAGCCTCGAGCATGTGGATTTTTCATCGTGTTGAGACTCCATCCTGAAGCACCGAGTTCCTCTGACCTTCCAGCAGGAGAAACACACTCTCACATCAAAGGGAGCGAGCCAGTGGGTCGGCAGAATGTTCCACGGAGAAGCTCCTTCCCACACACACAGGCATACCCCCGGCCAAGTGCCAAGAGGGGCGGCTGTCATGCCGGGTGGGGCTCCAGACAGAAAAGCAAGACCTGAGCTGCCCTTGCCCAGCGGAGGGCCCCACCGAGCAGGATGGACGTGCCCACGAACATGAAGAAAATGTGTCGTGTTACCCTGGCGGCCTTAAAGCCCTTAGCCACTGCAGGCGATTTCGGTGGTACGAGGCGGCATTGAACGTGACGGCCATGTCACGTCCCTTTAAAGCACTGGTCCTCAGAAACCATGATCGAAAGAGTCATGCAAGTGAAAAAATACCCACACGGTTCCCTTTCCGCTCTCCTAAGTCTTGTATCACCACCGAGAGGGATGCACGATTTTCTTTCCTTTTTTTTTCCCAAAAATACTCACCCGAAGATTTCCTTATTGATTTTAGGGAAGTGGGGAGAGAGGGAGAGAGAGAGAGAAATATCAATGTGTGAGAGAAACATCGATCAGTTGCCTCTCCTTTGAGCCCCAACCAGGGACCAAACCCACAACCCAGGCTTGTGCCCTGGTTGGGAATCGAACCCACAACCCTTAGGTTTACAGGATGATGCTCCAACACAGGGAGTCATACCAGCCACGGCTGGAATTTTCTTTCTTAAAAAATGCCAATTGAGGCAATGTTTATTTTTGCTCTGTGTGTGTGTTTTGTTTTCACTAATTTGAGTTTACCATTACTAAGAGGAATTAGGAGTCAAATAAAGGTTAAACAGACCATCAGAGTTCATTTCTGTAACAATGCGGATCTTAGTAACCACCAGAACGTTTTGAGGACAGAATCGCAATACGTTTTAACAACCAGAAGATGAACTTGGGTGGAACGCACCGAGTCACTTTTTCCATGAGTCATTTCCGACCATCAGGCATAAATATCCCCACAACTCTCTGCTCAGGAGATACAAACCGGCAAGTGGAGGAGAGTTTGTATACAGCGGATCAGACTCAGTGCGAGTTCACGTCAGGGTGTGAGGTTCTCACACTGCAAGGATTCCACGGAGGGACCCCATAGGCCGTGGCTGGCGTGGCTCAGTGGACTGAGCACAAGCCTGTGAATCAAAAGGTTGCTGGTGGTTCCATTCCCAGCTGGGGCACACGCCTGGGTTGTGGGCCAGGTCCCCAGTAGGGGGCGCATGAGAGGCAACCACACATTGATGTTTCTCCTTTCTCCCTCCCTTCCTCTTTCTCTAAAACTAAATAAAATCTTTTTTTAAAAAGGACCACATAGGGATCTTGTCTCAATGCAGATTTAGGCACAGACCCCAGACTGTTTGGTTCCGTTTGCTTCAGGAGACTCTCAAGGGACTGGGAATTCATGCATTCATTCCGAGAACTTTACCGTACTCCTACTGTAGCCAGGAGGGACCTGCCTGAGCACCCCGTGCTGCAGGTGACACGTAACCTGGAAGTCCCCAAAGCTCTCTGCCACTGGCTTTTCGCAGCTCCCTCTCAGAAGCCAGTGGTTGACCACTGGCCTGAGAACCAAAGAGTCACAGGTTTGATTCCCAGTCGGGGCACATGCCTGGGTTGTACGCCAGGTCCCCAGTAGGGGGCACACAAAAGGCAACCACACACTGATGTTCCTTTCCCTCTCTTTCTCCCTCCCTTCCTCTCTCTAAAAATAAATAAATAAAATCTTTAAAAAAAAATCGTATCTTCAGCTTCTTATGGGTTGAATCATGTTCCCCCCCCCAAAAAAAAATGATATACAGAAATAGGGTCTTCACTGAGTTGATCAAGTTGAATCAAGGTCCTTCAGGTTGGCCCTGACCCAACATGAGCAGGCCCTTAGGAAAAAGGGACATTTGGACACCAGAACAGATGCAGACAGAAGAAAGACAATGTGGACACACAGAGGGGGAAGGTGGCCGTGTGACCAGCCATGCATCTGTGAGCCACGGAAGGCCACGAAGAAACTCTACTTGCTTGTGGCCAGGGGACCTGCTTCCCCAGCGAAAGTGAGAAACAAGGACATTTCAGGGGGTGCTTAACGACGCGGTTGTCATTGTCTTCCCATCCCCACCTACCTCAGTGCTCAAGTGTCCATAATATCAGCAGAGGCCGTGAGGCACGCACGTACAGGGACACGAATCAGGAGCAAGAAACCAAGTGAGCTGGAAGACCGTGGGGCTGCGTGTTACACGTCATTACTCGGCCGTCCTCCCTGGTATGGCAAGAATCCAAGAAAAGCCACCGTGCAGACCTCTGGAAAGAAGAGGGACGTGGCACGTAGGATCTTGCAAAACGTCTTTGAACGACCTGACCTCCTGTTCTATTGTCTTGCTATTTTTACACCCCATAATTATTCTCCTTCATATTTCACTCATGTAGCCAAAGGTTCTAGTGCTTTGGAGCATGATGAACAAGCCGGCTGGGGGAATCTTGGCTGGGTGAGACGCTGTCAGGCTGCCAGCACAGCTGACGCTGCGCCCTGAGTTGCACTGCAGGCGTCATGGTGGAGCAGAGACAAGGCCACGTCTCCGTGATACAGCGCCCAACCGGTGCGCCCCGCCACCCCCAGCCTCACCAGAGAGCACCACACAAGCCAAGCCTCCTAATTTTTTCCAGATCCGTTTTTATCCCACACCTAAGCCTGAGGTTAGACTGGGGATTGTGCCTCGTGGAAGCTACCTGAAGTCACTGCAATAAATTCAGGCTTAGCTGGTGAAGCGTGCACGTGGGGGGTATGGGGTAGTGCCTTTGTGTCTCACTGGGGATGGGCAAATGTGAAGAAACCGTCCCTCAAATAACAGGAAGGAAGGATGGTTTTCCATATAAATGGATGACAACCATCTTCAGTGCCCTTGTGCAGGAAAGGAACGCAGCAGAGAGTGAAAATTACTTTAAAAAATCTAGACTGAGCCCTGGCTGGTGTGGCTCAGTGGATTGAGTGCAGCTATGCAAACCAAAGGACCACCAGTTTGATTCCCAGTCAGGGCATATGCCTGGGTTGTGGGCCAGGTTCCCAGTAGGGGGCGCTCAAGAGGCAACCACGCAGTGATGTTTCTCTCCCTCTGTTTCTTCCATCTCCCCTGTCTAAAAATAAATAATCTTTAAAAATAAAATAAAATAAAATAAAAATAAAACACTAGATGGAGATCATGGTCATCTAGAGCCAAAGACCTTGCGTGCTCAGTACCTGACAGTGAAGCAAAGCACACACTCAGGTCACACCCAGGTGCACACACCACCTACCATGGAGTAGAGCTCACATGTACAGGTACACACACCACCACATGGTAGAGGGAAGTCTCTGGGGGTCTCTCTTATAAGGTCGCTAATCCCATTCATGGGGGTCCCACCCTCACGACCCAATCACCTCCCAAAGACATCACCTCCCGAAACCATCACCTTGGGGGGCTAGGTTTCAATGTATCAATTTTGTGAGACGCACACACATTCCCTGCATAACATCCCCGGAAGAGCTCCAGGCAGCCACGTCGGCCGAATGCCAACATCGTTCGGAGAGAGGCAGCCACCCCAGGGAAACATTCCCACCCCCAATTTCTACCAGGCAACGGGGGGGGGGGGGGGACGGGAATGAGCAGACTCATCACTTGCGCCTCGATCCGCGTCAGTGGGAAAGTGGTTTCCGTGCTATAGGGTGTAGGTAGAGAGCGAAACGGCATATTGTTTAAGTTGTCATTTATAAATTCACTTATATCAGTAAGTATTTCGTGTGTTTTGCATCACTATAGACTTTGTATGGTAGGACTGTTCACAGGGTACCTCTGAGGATGAAATAAATAATCCACGCAAAGGCCCCCCCTTAGTGCCCCCCATGTCGCCACCTCCACTGACTCTGACTCACTTCTCTCCCGGTAGAACAGCTAGACGGTGGGCACATGAATGAGAAGTGGGACATGGGAAAGACGCCCCATACTGGCATTCCCATGAATGAGCTGTTGATTGCAGCTGTAAAAGGCTGCTGCGTTTTGCATTTAAAAGTGTTCCTAGCTCTGGCTGGGTAGCTCAGGTGCTTCGAGCATGGTCCCCACACACCAAGGCTGCAGGTTCAATCCCCGGTGAGGGCACAGACAAGAGTCAACCAATGATGCATCAAAAAGTGGAACAGCAATTGATGTCTGTGTGCTTGTCTATTTAAAAAAAAATTTTTTTAAAGTGTGCCCACCACCGCCCCAACCAAGCCCCACAGGAGTCCCCAACTACTTAAACCGTTCCTTCTGTGGGCACATGACCTCCTTTCCACACCAGCTCCCGGAGGAAAACCAACCACGGAAACCGAAATCCAACTTCAACCCTGACGCTCGGGCCCAAGTCAGGCGCCGCAGAGCCGAGGACATAGAAATAGCTGCCCTTTCCCCCCCCGATACCAGAAGGGAGAGCGTGACACAGCTCAGGAATCCAAGTCTCATTTCGAAAATTTCCTGGGGTTACTCTATGGTTTATGATCTTTTTATTATGGAAGCATTTCTAAGCCGTCCTCCTCCATTAAAAAAAAGAAAAGAAAAAGCATAGAAGCATCTTATCTGTGAACAAATCATGGCTCATGGGTCCAATTCCCCAGCCCACACCCCAAAAATATATGTGCGCCTGTCCCTGTTTTGTTTTGCTTTTTTTATGTGGCCCTAAACAGCTTCTACAATTCATGGCCTTCCCCAACCACCTGGAAATCAATCCTCCTCCATTACATCATACTAGGCTCTCAAGCGACAAAACGTTTTAACTGGGTCAGAAGGGGAATCGGCTACATCAACAGCTTGGCGAGAAAGTTCCTCAGGCTTTCGCAGCGTCCCAGCCCCCCAGATGGCCCTCTGCCTCTGGCACGCGGGCCAGCTGGCCTCCATGCATCTCACGGCGATTGTTTGGGAGGTACACAGTGTTTCCAGGCTGTCTCTGCCTCTGTGGGATGGGTGACAATCTCCTGCACGAGGCTGTGACACAGGGAAGGACCCACCCATGGGTGGCCACACTTAGGCTCTCTGTTCACCTTTATTTACAAAGAAAAAAAAATCAATGTCCCATCAGTACTTTCTTGTTTGGTAGTTGAACCGTGTTGGGAAAGGTGAATTATCCCCTTAGAAACATTCTCTTGCTCTGTCCAAATCAATGAGGCTGAAAGACATGGAGACAATTCATTTAAAAATTATAAGTAAAAACCCTACATCTCTGAAGCAGGGATCAGCAAACTACACCGGCGGGGCTAATACGGCACTGCCCGTTTTTATAAATAAAGCTTTATTGGCACACAGGCACACCCACCGGTTAACCACTGCCCGGGGCGACAAGGACCCAGTTAGGAGGTCCAACAGAGATGGTCCCGTCTCCCATAAAGCGTGTAATAGTCCCTGCGTGGCCCTTTCCAGAAAACGTTTGGCAACCCCTGCTCCAAAGCAGTGCGGTCTCACAGCGACCTAATGCAGGCTGAGCCTACACATGTGACTCTAAGTTATTTAGTAGCCATGTTCAAAGTGGAAGAAAAAAAAAAAGAAACAAGTGAGGTTCGTTTTATTCATACCTTTTAGCCCAATATACGCAAAGTAGTATCATTTCGACACGTGATGAATACTTAAGGTCTTAACGAGAGACTCTCCCTTTTTCTCTTTTTCCTACTAAGCCTCGGAGGCCTTCCACAACAGTGCAGACCAGTCCCACTTCAAGAGCTCGCTGGCCACTGGTCACTACCGGCCACCACACTGGTCCCCGAACATCTATCTAAAGGGCAGGGAAAGTGACAGGGGACAAAGTTCTCGGTGTTTGCCCGTGTCACCTCAGCGTGCAGCTCCTTACAAACGCAGGCGATGGGTCGGAGCCACGATTGCGTGGACACCCCCCCCCAGCACATGCCCCCAGGCCCTGAGTTTGGATAGCACTGCGTGTCCACCTTACTTTCGGACACCACGCCCAGTGTATCTAGGATTCTTCTGTGCTTACTGCCAGAAAGCTCACTCCCAAACAGGCAGTGCAAAGGCACGGGAAAAGCAAGAGCCTGCCCCGTTCCCTTGCCCTCTGCACCGGGGAACATCGGGAACACCAGAGAGACTCCTTCCTCCCACACGCTGGATGGAAACGGGCTGCCCCGTCCCGCACTCCCAAGCCGCCCGTAAGTCTCCCCGCACTCACGGTGGAATTCTTCACCCCATGAAATCCAGTCATTGTGGAGGCCCCTAAGACCACTAAACTGCACACTTAAAAACAGGGAAAACGGTCGATTTTGCGGTACATGGTACCGCAATAAAACGTAAAACCAGAGCCCCGGCCGGGCAGCTGCCTTGGTTAGAGGGCCCCCCTGAGGCGCCCAAGTTCTGGGTGCCATCTCCAGCCGGGGTGCCTACTGGCGTCGACCAGCGGGTGAATGAGTTAGTGGAACAAACAGATCGGTGTTTCTCTTTCCCCACCTTTTTCCCATCTCTCTCTGAAATCAATAAATACAACTTTAAAAAATATATAATGAATCCTGGAAATATAAAAAAAAAAAATCAAAGGAAACCAGCTAGCTATCCAGTGTCACACGCAACAGGGCAGATGGCAGGTGTTGTCCTAGGTGCCTGCCGCCTCCCAGCCACCACGTCCAACTTCTCTCCATGACCCCAAATTCCGGAAATTCCTCTCCTCCTACACACTGGTCATTCAGTCCTGTCCGTGAACAGGGCTATCCTCTACACAGGTTGTTACCACACAGGCTTATCTGCATGCAGGTGGTGTAGTTATTTTGCCCCGAGGCGAAGACAGAAGGACATCCTCTGCAATGTTACCGTAACACCAGTTATATCTCCGCACGCTGGGGCCACGCTGGAGGTTCCCCTTCCTTGTTGGCCGTCATCAACAATGTCCGTGCCATGGAAATCACAGTGGCTATCTTCACAAGCAAGCAGATTCCTCAGTGAGGATTTTTTTTCTCTACTATCAGGTAATTTAGGAGTACATACATTGGCACTGTTTATTTTTATTTATTTTATTTTTAGAGAGGGGAAGGAATGGAGAAAGAGACAGAAACATCAGTGTGTGGTTGCCTCTTGAGCACCCCCTACTGGGGACCTGGCCCGCAACCCAGGCATGTGCCCTGACTGGGAATCAAACCGGTGACCCTTTGGTTCACAGGACGGTTCTCAATCCACTGAGCCACACCAGCCAGGGCTATTTTCACTGTTTTTGAGATTAAACATTCCTTATCGAATTTTACTCATTTCCAACTGCCACATTGGTTGGCTTGGAAGATGGGTTTCGGGTCTGTGATTTGTTCCTTGGGGGGGTGGAGGGGGGGTGTGGATAATGGCTACGCATACACAGTATGTAGACCTGGAGAGAGATGGGCAAGGAGGGCGTTGCCGAGATGAGACTTAATAAAAATGACAAGGCACGCCCTGGCTGGTGTGGCTCAGTGGACTGAATGACGGCCTTCAAACCTAAAGCTTGCTGGTTTGACTCCCAGTCAGGGCACATGCCTGGGTTGTGGGCCAGGTCCCCAGTAGGGGGCACTCGAGAGGCAACCACACATGGATGTTTCTTTCCCTCTTTTTCTCCCTCCCTTTTCTTGTGTCTAAAAGTAATTAAATAAACACTTCTGAAAAAAAAGGACAAGGTGTGATGGGAGGGTCCAGGAGTGACATCCTTTCCCAGGGAAGAATGGGGTCCACCACAGCGCAGGGCGTGGGGCCACAGACTCTAGGCTGCAGAGAGTGCTGCAGACTTAGGGGTGCAGGTCACCCCCTGAAGGGAAACAGGGTGCCACTGGAAGGTTTTAAGCAGAGAGGCATGTGGTAGGTCACAGAGCAGCCCCTGAAAATACATGCTTCTCTCCTAAGTCCTGGCACCTGAGAACGTGACCTTTGAAGGGAGGGCTTTTGCGGGTGGAATTAAGGTGAGCATCTCCAGATGAGCTGGTCCCAGATTCCGGGTGGGCCCAACACCCAACCACGGGAGTCCTTTCCAGAGAGAGGGAGGTTTAAGGCACAGAGCCAAATGGCCAGGGGAAGATGGTGGTGGAGATCGGAGCAGCGAGCCTACTAGCCCAGCATGACTGGCAGCCACCAGGAGCTGGGGCGGGACAGGGGACGAAACCTCCCCAGAAACTGCAAAGGGAAACTGCAGACGCCCGCATCTCAGACTTGTGGCCTCCAGGACCAGGAGGGAAGGCCTTTCTGGTGGTGTAAGCTCTCCCCCTTACTCTCCCCCGCATCCTCCACCCCAGTCTGTGGTTCCCGCAGGCCCGCGTGATCAGATTTGCATCGCAGAAACATCATGCTGGCTTCTGCGGCGGAAAAAATATGGCTTGAACTGTAAGATTCAAGCTGCGCCCCAGAGACGGCAGGGGACAGGGTGTTGATGCAGATAAGCTGCTTCCGTGCCAAGTTCGGCTGGGAATGACCTTCTGCCTAGTGACCTCCCTCAGACAAGGTCATCTGTGCAGGGAAGGGGCTGGGAGGGAGCCTGGGGCTCACACAGCTGAGACTGCAGGGCGGCAGAGAGCTGGGGGGGGGGGGGCGGAATTTGTTCACTGGGACGGAAGAGCAGGACGCCCAGGAAGGAACGCACTGGGTTGTGCAACTTTCCCCGGGAGCCCTCGGCAGCCTGGATGGGGACCAAGGGCGGCAGATGGCCGAGTTGATCCCACACTGGGCTTCCGCAAAGGGCAGCGCAGAGCATTGCCGTCTGCTTCCGAAGGCGCTCTGGGCTGACGGACTTCCATAAATCCCCTCCTGTCAGCACCGGCTGCAGAAAAATACTCCCGGGTGGACATATGCAGTGCAGGGCCGTCACGGGCTACGGGTGCGTTCAGAACGCACGAGCTACGGGGACAGCAGAGAGGACCGTCACCCAGGGACCCAGGCGGTGTGATTCCATTCACACGAAATTCACTCTGTGTCAGGGGGTGGGCAGGAAGGAACACTGTAGAGAAAAACCAAAAAGATGATTTCCCCCAAAACTCAAAACAGGGGCAAATCCTAGTGGGGAGAGGTGGGTGCGGATCGAGGGGAGAATGTTCTCCTTCCTGACTTGGGGGGTTACTGGGTGTTCCTTCCCAAGTATTCATTAAAACGTGTTTATCCTGAATGCGTTTTTTATGTCCACTGGTCACATGTTGTAACAAAACATGGAGGAAAATTAGCTATGGCTTTAGTAGCATTCGGTGATCATTTTAATTCTCTACAAAAACAGAAGTTGGTATTGGAATAAGCCAGGAAATTTTTCTCAGTGGCAAGTATTAGCAGCCCATTTGGCAAAACACACACACACACACACACACACACACACACACTGGTTCATATAACTGAATAGTTCATGTCAGGCTTCAGGCGTGGCTGGATCCAGGTGCTCAAATGCTATGTAGTGGATCTGTCTCTCTGCACTCCTCAGCTCTGTGTTTCGAGGTGCCTCTGTGCCGTCTTCAATCTCAAGCAGTGATAAAGAGGGATTTTATCATCACTAGGTTTCTATGCTACAGGCTTAGCAACCCCAGCAAGCAAACAAACACACATCACCATTAGGAATTCCAGCAAAAGCCCACATCTGGTTGTCTCTGACCATACGGGTCCCACACTCTTTCCTAACCAGTCCCTGAAGCCTAGGCCTGCTTCCCAAGTCTCTGCCTGGAGCTCGGTACCACACAGCCTGCGAATAGTAGCCAGGTGTCCCGTAAGAAAAATGTCACTTGGACCTGGCCGGGTAGCTCAGGTGCTTCGAGCATCGACTCAATTCGCCAAGGCTGTGGGTTCGACCCCTGATCGGGGCACATGCAAGAATCAACAAATGCATGCATCAATCAGCAGAATGACAAATCGATGTTTCTCCCTCTCCCTCTCTCAGTAAATCAATAAAACTTTACTTTTTTAACCAAAAGACAGAGGGTGGGCACAGGGAGAGAAAAACCCACCAACGCCCGACACCAGTTATTTCCACATTTCCTGGTGCTATCACCAAGCTGTAGTTTAATTTCCTGTGTCTCCAACACCGCCCTTCCTGCCCAGCCCTCTGTCGAATAAAGAGCAGAATCGAACAAAATCAACAAAACACACACAAAAAAAGACCCAAGCATTTCGAAGGAAGCAGAAGAACTCAAAGAGGGCGTGAATGGTCCCGTTCTCTGCGACCTTTGGCCTCTCGTGGATCGCCAGAAGTCTGGACCAGCCAGGACACGTGAAGGAAGGCTAGACTCCCCGCTGGCGCGGTTCAGGGGACAGACGGTGACATTCCACTGGGCCAGACTGCCCTGACTTCCTAAGCGCTTGCCCAGTGCCCAGGAACTTCTGCCCTGCAGCCTCAGGGGGCAAGCAAAGCAGCCTGCTCCCCCCAGCGAATCAGGGGGAAGATCCTGAAGGCCTATGCAGAGTCCAGGACAGCAGGGAGGGATTCCCCGCTGCTCCCCCACGCCAGGGAAAGGACAACCATTGCTTACAGAAACCCAGCCAGCCCCAGCCCCTGCTCCAAGACCATCACAAGCTACAATGTCTCATTCAAGGTGTCTGCTGACACCGTCCAGCCCGGGCTTCCCGGAGGGCGGATCTGTACATGCTGGAAAGCGTCCTGAGGCTGCACCCCTCCACCCCTCTTTCCAGCCACCTTGCACGGAGATCGAATGTTCACATAGGCCATGGCGGCAACTGCCTCTGGACATGTGCTGGGCAGGACCGCCTGCAGGAAGTCAGTTCCGGCTCCGGCAGAACACACAGAGGCTGGCCACTCCTGCCTCTCCACCCCTCCCCAACTCAGTAACCAAAAGAAAACAAGCAAAACTGTCTCTTTTTAATCACTACAAACCGACTGGTGGTTTCACTGCTATAGAATCCACGAGGAGTAAATTAGCACCTTGGACACGCCCCTGGTTCTTGCCGGAGCCATACCTAGGGCTTCACCCCCACCCCCGCAGGTGCCACCAGCTCTGGGGACACAAATCTTAGTAAGACACAGCTCCTGCCAGGAAGACATCACTCAGGGATAATTCGCCCCGAGGGGCATTTTCAGGTGACCCTCAGGCTGTTGGGGAAGATGCAATATAGAAATAATCTCTTTTTAAAATCTCCCATCCCCCCAGGAACGAGAATGAGAAATGCCATTGGCAGTTAGCAGTGCTCTGGAGGTCCCTCCCATCCCCTCCTGTCCCCGGCCCCCTTCTGCCAGTACCTAGGAATAAACCAGCATCTTTAACGAGGCGATTACATTAAAATGCAGGCCTCAGGGTGAGTCCTCACCAAACAAGACTGGTGTGGACAGCCACCTGAGGACACTGGGAGACAGGCCGGTCTCGGAGCAAACGAGACGGGCCTCCTCTGGAGGAACCAGCCCCACCCACACCCTGATCTTGACCTCCAGCCTCCGGGACTGGGACGAAACAGGGTTCTGTTGGTGAAGCCCCCAGTCTGTGCTACTTGGATAGGACAGCCCTAGACACGAACAGAGACCCAAGCCCCCAAGTCCGACGTCAGAATGCGGAGGCCCTCCCTGGGGTGCCAACTTGGAAAGCCCGCGCAGCTAGAACGCAGGCGACGTCTGCTCCCGACACTGGCAGGTACCGGCGAACTGCAACCTGACCCCACCCCCGCCCACCAAATGACACACCGCAGCACCCCGATCTTGCCTTCCTCCTGTTGGTCCCCTCTCCCTCCCGCGGACAAGTCTTTCCAGCCACCGCTGACCCCGGCTTGGCAGAGACCCCAGCACCCTGTCTGAACCTGGCCTTGTTGGACGATCACAGATTGTGCCCTGCGCATTAGCCAAGTTTCCCTCTACGCAGGGCCGCGTCTGAGTTCTGTGCGCCCAGAATGGCATTCAAAGGCCTTCAGTATCTCCCGAGGGACAGGGAAGAGTAGGAAACAACCCCTGAAGCTCCCCTAATGGGAGCAAAACAGCTGACGCCCTTTGCGGGCGGGTTTCCTCCGTGTTTTCAGTTTGGGGAGGGGGCTGTGCTGGCGGGTCGTTTGCTGCCTTTGCTACATGTAGGGCTGCGGGAAAGGAGAAGGGGGCTCTGAAGGAACCCAGTTTTAACAGGCTGTTGAACACTTGTAGGCCAGACGCAGGCGGGCTTGCAGAGGCCCGGATTCCAAACCCTCAGGGGCTGCAGGGTCCGCAGGCTCCGGGGGCCCCTGGGACCCCGGGTCTGGGGAACACCCAGCCTCCACCTCTAACCCACCGGCTCCGGATCGGTGAACCGTGGACAAGTGGTTGTTTTAAAAAAGAAAATTTAAGCATGACTTCCTGTTAGGCTGGAGGAAGGCTTGGGCCGTTTCGCAATGAAGCAATTTGCTTTCGGAGTGAGGAGCCAGAAGGAGGCCGCGCGTCCAGCCGGGCCCGGGCCCGGCGTCCTCGGGCCTGCGGCTCTCCAACCTCGGCGCCTCCCAAGCCCGCCACTAAGCCCGAGCTGGCCTACGTTCTGCGTTTGCATTCCGAAACAGAAAATCTAATGTGTATTCACATTGTCTGCCTCGGTGGAAAAGGAAACTGTAAATTTTTACAGTCTGGCTTAAAAAAAAAAAAAAAAAGAAAAAAAAA
>PVIA01013254.1:0-33149 GCA_004024845.1 Tonatia bakeri | reverse complement strand
TCTTCATTCTTTTCTGTTTGGTTGTTCCTTTCTTCCTTCTGGTCCACTCCATTGATTTGAGTCCCAGTTTTCTTCCCCTCACTATTGTTTCCCTGTGCATTTTCCTTCATTTCTCTTATCGTAGCCTGCATTTGTTCATCTAATTTATGTCCAAAGTCAACCAATTCTGTGAGCTTCCTGATCAACAGTGCTTTGAACTATGCATCTGGTAATTCGGCAATTTCTTGGTCACTTAAAAAAATTGGTTCTGGGGCTTTCAAATATGTTTGAGCCATCTTTTTAATTTTCCTTTGGTTTGGATGCGGCTGTTTCGTAAGGGCGGGGGAGCCTTAGGTGTTCACGGGGCGGGGCACCCCAGTTGCTGGGTTGTGACGTTGTATGTGGGGGCGGGGTCTGAGAGGGAACAATGGCGCCTGCTCCGCTCTCTCTAGGACTTCCGTTCCCTCCACTGCCTCCCACAAGCAAACGGGGCCCTTGCTGTGCTGGCTCCTGGGCGGGTGGGCTGGTGTACTTTCTCGGACTCTGTGGGCTTCCCCGAGAAGTCTCCTGTGAGGCTGGGAGAGTCTCCCGGCCTCAGTTCCCAGACGGGGCTCTTAAGCTTTGAAATGCTGCAGCGCTGCCCATTTTCACTTAGTTTGTGCACAAACGTGTGGTTGTGGACAGCCAGCTGCCCTGCGCCCCTCACTGGGTCTGCTGGTTACCTCTGCGCTTCCGCGCCCAGCGTCCGCCACCGGTCTGTCCGCTGCCGTCTGCGCCCTGCGCGCCCGCGCCTGCCAGCCAGCGCCTCTTCCCGCCGGGACCCCTCAACCCCACTTCGCAGGCCTCCCGACTCCGCCGCTCCTTACCGGTCTGGATGTACTGGAGCCCGACTTCTGTTCAATTAATTTCTCTCTGTTCTGGTTGTTTATTGTTTCTCAATCTTTGTTGTCTTCAGTCTTGGTTGCGTGAGGAAGCACAATGCGACTGCCTATGCCTCCATCTTGGGCAGAACTCCTCAATTTTCAGCTTTAAAATAGTGTTCTTCTCATCATAAACTTCACACTGACCTACAGGCTTCCGCCTAGGCTCCCTGTCCTCCTCAGAGAATGCCCATGTGACAGACAGGAGGAGGGAGGAACTCCAGTAATTTCATGCCACCTGGTAAAAAGAAACACTGACAGCTAAACGCTCATGACAGGAGCAGTGCAGCTGAAGTGTTCCCAGAGGTAAGCCGGAGGCAGAATGGAGAAGGTGCCTCCTGATCCAGGAAAGGACAAAACAGCACACCTCTCCCTCTAGGGAAGTCTATCAAGTGAGTGGGACACCCGACGTCTGACTCCATTGCAGAAGGCCCAGGGCCCACAGGTTACTCGACCCTCTATAGGTCACACGTGGCTGATAAATGAATGGAAGGAGAAATGGACAAAAGGAAGCTTTAACTCCAGCAGAAGCTGCTCACTGCTGTGGGTCTGTGAAGACTTGTTCTTGCCCTAGACCAGATCTGCACTGTCTGATAGGGTAGCCATGAACTATGTGTGGTTATTTAAATTAAAATCATTAAAATTAAATAAAATTTAAAATTCATTTTCTTGGTTGCTCACGCTACATTACAAATGCCCACAGGCACATGGGGCTGCTACCTGTTTGGGAAGCAGAGATTAGGGACAGTTCTGGCTAGAGGCAGCCAACCACCTGGCTTCCTGGTACCCAGCCCTGTATCCCAGTTGCTTTTAACTGAGACTCCCACATCTTTCCTTTCTTGCTGCAAGAAGTACCAATCTGTGAGAACCTGATCTTTAAAAATGGAGTTAGTGGAGTCCTGAGAAACAGCCCAGCACTTGCTACAAGTTTTTGAAATGACTACTTAGCACCCAAGTTCCATCCTGGATTCACTTTTTGGGGACTGCCAGGAACTCAAGGGCACATGTGTGTCCTGACAACATAGGTCCTTCTCTGGGGCTTCCCACTGTTCATAGGAGTCCAGATACATTTCTCAACCATGTCCTGCTGAGCAATACAAATCACCTTCTGTCCATTAAACAAACAAAAAAAAAATCTGACTCACTGGAGTTACTCCAAATCACTCTCTTTCTTGTAACTCCCAGCTTCTTTTGATGTTCACCAATACATCACTAGCTGGTATGCTTGCCAAGAGCCTGTCTAGGTTTGGGTGATCTGTCATCTCCCCAGAGCTTATTGCAAGGAACTTCCCACCCCTTTTAGGGTCTGGAAGATTGGTGAGCAGCACAAAATGGCAACACGCCAGGAAACAAGGACTAGGCTTTCAGCTAGACATCTCATTCACTAGCACAGGGCTGCCTTTGACCGTCGGTGTGTATCAGGGGAGGATTCCAACATTGCGACTTGAGAGTAATTACAGAGGGTGGCTAAGGAAGTTAAACAAGCCTGGAAGTCGTAATTACGGCTAACTGTAGACAAGGTGGCGAAGTCTCGAAGTTTATCTTTGGCTTTCCTCCAAACTACCCGGAGAGCTCCTCTCTCTCATTTTCCGCTCCGTCCCCTCCCCTCGAGCTTGCCCCGGGGCCCTGCCTTGGCTTCTCATCCCTCCATGGAAGCTCGTCTGGGCTCTTTTTCTCCCATGGAAACTTCATGCCAATAGGGTCTATTCGTTAAGACCAGCCAGCTACTAGGACAACCTAACTTATTTAAAAGCAAGAGTCCTTCATCAGGTTCTAAAGAGAGGTTTCAGAGAGCAGGGAAGACCCTCAGATATTAAATTTTGCATATGCATTTTCGGCAGAAAAGGCTCACAGAGTTCATCAGGTTCCAAAATATGTCCATGACCCCCGAAAAGGTTGAAGCCACTACTGATGAATATCAATAGCTCATAATCACAGGAGGCTTTTCTTCTTGCGTGACGTTTTCATTTTAACTACAGTGTGAAGTAGAAACATCTGATAAATATCTTTGCCTCAGGAAATAACAACAGGAGAGTTTTCAGGCCAGATGTAAGGAAGGTAAGAGACTTTTTGGGGCAGAAATCAGCCTCTTATTGCCTTTGAGGTCACACCAACAGCTTCCATCTAGGGTCCAGGGGCAACTGTGGGGGTTGCATTGTTTTTCTTTGAACACGAATTCTTTCTGCTCACGTAAAATGCAGGGAGTTTGTTTGTTTGTTTGTTTGTTCGTTTTTTGACATTTCAAAGACACAAATCAGGCTCAGGATGTGGTGAAGGATTGGGAGATAGCTCTTTAGTCCCCTCTGCCCCTCACTTGCTGAGCAACCTTCTGAAAAAACTTGGCCTCTTGAGGCCTCAGTTTCCTCATTTGTAGACTATCTGGGCAGTCCTCTCCAGCCTAAGAAAGCTGCCCAAAGTCTGCTATAAATAAAATTTCTGTGTTGCCCCATTATTGATATGGAGAGGTTGTTTTCACATTGCAGAGGAAAAAAACTAACCAAACATTAAGTTGTTTTCTTCCTTCTTAATATGGGAGCATCTGTCCGAAGCAGCCAAACCTGCTCTTGAAAGCTTCGGAACAGTTTGTGGTGGATTGTAATTCTTGTCTCAGAAAGATTAATTGGAAACAAACTCTAAGGAAGAAAATTCAAAGCCCATTTCTATGCTTCCTGCCCTTTAGATCCTTCTAACATGGAAATTGACCGTTACAAAGAGGATTAGTTATTGGAATGGTCTGCAAGAAGACCAACATTCAGCTCCGCGTTTGTTCCTCGCCAGAGGCCCGGGTGACCCGCATGTTAATGGCTTTCTTTTCGGCTTGCCGGGGGACGAAGTGCATACTAACTCCAGACCCTGTGTTCCCCAACTTTCATCTAAGCACAGCCTTCCCAAGCTGGACATGCTTCCTCACCCACAAACTGTGCTTCAGATGAGGACAAAACCTGGTAGGATGGTCCCCCTATTCATCCCCAGTGAGGAAGTAGAATTTTTTTTTTTTAATTGAAGAAAGCATCTTTTGACCTCTGAATTTTGTTGGCCTTTCCCATATTTTTTTATGTGCTTCATCTTTTTATTCTTAAGTGCTAGATTTCTCCATCCACCTCCACCCCCAGCAAAATTCCCTGGCTGAGTGCAGTTTTCTGATTGCTTCGTTCTCCCTCATCATGGGTCTCCTTGCCCTTCGTTTCTTCTTCAAATGCAGAGACCACCCTTCACTTAGTAATCTCAGCTACCCTAGCACAACTGAGGACCAGGAAGCAAGCAGGAAGCAAGCAGGGAGCCCTATCGAATGGGCCACAGGGAGTCACCATGAAAGTTGTTAGCCTTCTCTTAAACCAGGTTGTTTTGCTGCTGCTGTTGTTGTTGTTGTTTTGGCATTACATATAATATTATCTAGAAAAAATGCAAGGGTCAAACATATAAGTGTGTGGAGAAGGGGAAGGGCCAGGCAGGCAGAGGAGAGGGACAAGCTCTGACACTAGACCACGAGCCCAGGAAAATGCCAAGAGACAGTTGACAATGAGAGTGGAAGTAGGAAGCAGTGAAAAAATAATAAAAGGGGAATAAAAGAATCTTTGCAGCCTGGGATATGTAACAGTGAGATAAACAGATCCATTTACCCTACTGCTAACTAATCAGATTGTGGCATATCTAGAATGGCAATAGAATGGATTATCAATTTAGCTTTGAAATAGGACAGAAGAGATAAACTATTTCATGTAAGCCATTCATCCTGATTTTAATGTAACAGCAGAGCAAATGACTGCTCAGAATAAAGACTGTTTTTGCTGTTTTCCCTCGCGGGTGAGTACCGCCAACAGGATACGCACGAAACTGATATGAACGACTTCCTGGTTGCCCTTCTTTGAAAGGAAGACTCCTGACCTTCCTTCTGTCCTCTGCTGGCCTGGATGCAGACATGGCGGCCGGAGTGTCGAGGATGACATAGCAAGGAGACAGTCTGGATCACTGACACAGTGGAGCCAGCATCTTATACCACTCAGGCTTGGTCTACTTCTTTATATTCTTTTTTTTTCTCTTTAATCCTCACCTGAGGGTATGTTTATTGATTTTAGACAGAGGAACTGGGAGGGAAGGAGGGAGGGAGGGGGAGAGAGAGAGAGGGGGAAAAGAATGACATCGATGTGAGAGAGAAACATTGATTGGTTGCCTCCTGTATGTGACTCAGCAACTTAGGTATGTGCCCTGACAGGGAATCGAACCCACAACTTTTTGGAATATCGGATGACACTCCAACCACCTGAGCCATCTGGCCAGGCTGTTTCTTTATATTCTTAGAGAATATAAACTTGCCTTGTTTAAGCCTGATATTTTGACTTTTAGCAGCAGAACCTATATTCTACTAATCAACTAATGAAGCTACTATCTACAGATATAATTTGGGGGATCCCATTGATTATGCCCCTAAATCTCTCCCTCCCTCTCTCTTTTGGCAGTGGCCCTGTGGTGAAATGGAGCAGGGTGGATTAGGAGTCCAACATAACAACCCTATATGGTATTATTATTATAACTATTAATTATTATCATTGTAATCTAAAAGATGCAATTAAGCATCATTCCTAAGACCTTTCAGCTAGTGAGAGGCACAGCTGGGATCTGAACTGAGGGTTTCTTAAGAGCCCACAGCTCTTACCATTTCCCTCTGCACCTCACTTCCTGCACTGGCAGGAAATTTCATGGCTAAACGCAGCACCCAGGACATAGCCATCACTTTCCAAACTGGGGACACGACCGGAAGCGGCTGACTGTGTTCTGACAGAGTCCGCCCCGCTGGGGCCAAGGTATGCATTACCTATGGACCACCTCCTTCAGCTGGGACACTCCTCCTTTAGGTGAAGGAAGTTAAAGGTCTTTGGTTAAACTATAGTAAGTCCCTGTTTACTTAGCCATGGACATTTCTTTCTCCTCCAGTTATAACTTGATTTTTTTTTTTTTTTTTTTTTTTAGTCAAAATCTCATGGTTCTCAGTCTATCCAAGATCACAGTCCGGAATGACAATCCTAAGTCACCAAGAGAAGCTTACTTTCTGTTCAAAATGCTTTGGAAGGCAGGAAATGCACCCCCATGACAGACCCCCCATGCTGAGATGGGGCTCCCCAGATGAGGGAGACAGACAAACTCCAGCCCCTGGCCTTTCTTTTCTCACACAGATGGGAAAAGCAGAAATAAACACTGTTTGTTGCCAAAAAGGAGGCTCTGGTACCTAAGGCTGTCACTGCGCACCAAAGGGAAAAATTAAAAAGAAACACCAAGTGTGAGAAGAAGAAGGAGAAAGAAAAAGGAGGAAGAAAAGTATGTAGTCCATAAAGATTTCTGCCTAAAATGGGGAGAGGGGAAAGTTAGGGGTGCAAGAAAAGGTGAGTTCTGGTTTCCTAGCAAATGGCTCTCTTAGGGTCAATCTGCCCCCACCTCACACTGCATCAGTGTGGCGGGCAGCTGCAGGCAGGCGAGGGGCTGCTCATGGGGGGAGCACCCTGAACACTGTCAGGGGCACCCAGATTCCGATCCCCTATCTGGCCTCGTCAGGACCAGTCTCTGTCTCACAGTGCTAGGAACACGCAGCATCCTCATTTCACAGATAAGTAACTGGAATCTTTAAGATAACAAGCAAGTTGTCCAAGAGCACAAAGGTAATTAGTGGTAGACTTGGGATTTTAGACCCAAGACTGTCAGATGCTGAAACCAGCTAAAAATTCATCTGATATGCAGCACCAGTGTTCCCCCTAGATCACTTCATCCATTAGCTACTTATTGTTCATGTCTTTGCTGTTGCCGCTGTTCATTCCACAACCATGAAGCACTATGTTCAGTTGTAAAATGTAAAAATGTGGCTCCTCCTGGCGTTAGGTTTGCAGACTGATGGAGAGGACAACAATGAACCACATAAGGAGAGTCGAGTGTTAGCGTATTACAAGTACTGGGCAAGAGTACCTGTGAGCACAGCGATAAACTTCATGCACAGTCACCCTGTGCTAGCTATGCCCTGGGTGCAGGGCTAAGAGCTCCGCCCACAGTATCAGAGGAGACAGGATGTCAGTCTGAAGGAGGGTGGGGTCAACTTGCAGAGTTAGCAAATAAAACTACAAGCTCCCCAGTTAAATTTGAATTTCAGAACAACAATAAATGCTTTTTTAGTATGTCTCATGCAATACTTGCACTTATACTAAAACATTGCTCATTATTTACCTGAAGTTCAAATTTGACCGGGGTCCTGGCAAGTTGAGGTGAGAGGCGTAAGGGAGAAGTAGAACACGTTTCATAAAGAAGGGGAGGCTCGGAGATGAGTAGTTTGTCTCCCCCTCAGACTTGAGGGGGTGGGGAAGGAAGTAAGGACTCCTGAATCTCTACCCTCACGGGAATCGTGGCCATAGGGTAAACATCAACTTACAAAAGACCAGCGGAATTGCTTTTATAGGGATATGTTAAGCCACCTCAAAATCACTTATTTTCTGAAAATAAGTTAAAACATGTATTTGGTCACTTTGTAAACGTAAGGTCTCCCGCCGAGTTAGGCAGCGGTGGAAATAAATACGTCAGCGAAGAAGCTCACGGGTGGCAAGCACCCACTCAGGATGCAGGCTCTTCCTCTTCGTGGGTTCAGGGCTGCTGTGCTTTAAAGGAACACCCCCGACCCCCACAAGAAAGGGTCAGAATAAAGAGGAGGTGGTGTCGTGGAAGAACAATTACCTCCCTCCCTGTGACCGGTCGGGTGACTGGGGCTGAGCTTGTCCCCTCTTGTCAGTTGCAGCTTCCTCCCCTGGGAAGTGGCAAAGGCCCTCTGACTGATACCCAGGGACCCGCAAGCCCTCAGAAGGATCCAGCCTTAAGTGGCAAGGCTAAGTCAGCTCTCAGGCCAACCTGAGGCACAGCTTGGTTCTCCAGCCTTCCTGGCGATTCTACAAGCTCACGACATTCCTCCAGCAAACTAGCCTTCTCTCTTTTCTAGCTCTAGTTTGTTTCTGCTGCTTTCAACAAAGGAACCAAAAAACTCAGATCACTGCAGGCCGAGCGGGGTGGGTGGGGCATCAAGGGCGATTGTTTGTGAAACTTGGGGCTTAAACAAGCTACATTTCATTCTTTACTGCAGGACTTCTCAGGCCCTTTAACAAGGTCATGTCTCTGAGACTCTTTAAAAGAGAATAGAGTATTTGGGGTTTTACAAATTCCCTTTATCAGGGGTCCCTTTGTTCTGTTACACTGTTACAGCAGTTTGGGGGATCTGTAGCCTGGGGTTCCTGGCATGAGCTTTTGGACCTGAATCTTTATCGCGCGTGTGCGCGCACGTGTGTGTGTGCGCGCGCGCGCGCATGCATTGTCGGACTGACTAGCCAATTTCAGGGTCTTAGTGAAGAAACAAAATCTTCCTCTTCTTCACCCCGGTAAATTACTGGACATGAACTGATGACTAGAGCGCAGCAAAACCGCGGGCTCACCGTGCGCCAGCTGTACTGTGACCACAGTGTGGTTTAATGTGCGCGAAGCCGCAACACGTCACAGAGCTGGAGGCCAAGGGAGCTGATCCATGTCACGTTGCCAAAGGCAGTTTTCCTGATTACTTTCTGCCTGCCTGGGATTCCTGTGGTTTCCTCTTGTAAGGGGATCCTCTACTTCCCCACATCGTGCTGTTGCCGGCACTGCATCACGGGACCCCTGGGAGGGCTGGCCGCTGGAGAAGGAGGATGAGAGGATGCAGTCTCCAAGCATGGCTAAGTGTGGGTCTTCCATAGGCAGTTCCGAGGCAGGTACATCAGCAAAGCGTGGTTATCAGTGATTTGATTGCTCGCACTAAGGGCATTCGGCTGAGGCCAAACTATTGGTGAATCAAAAGTTTTTAAGTCCTGGCTGGTGTGGCTCAGTAAACTGGGTGCCGGTCTGCAAACTGAAAGGTCGCTGGTTCAATTCCCAGTCAGGGCACATGCCTGGGTTGTGGGCCAGGTTCCCAGTACGGGGTGTGTGAGAGGCAACCAATCAATGTTCCTCTCACACATTGAAGTTTCTCCCTCCCTTCCCCTCTTCCTAAAAATAAATAAAATCTAAAAAAACAAGTTTCTATTTAATAGGTACCAAACCTACCATGTGCCAGACTTTCTCATATCCTCTGATACGTTGCTTCCTTCGTAGCCCGTGTGGCTGTGCTATAACTCCTCATGAACTGCGGGACACAGGGGCTCCTCCACTGTGTTGTCTGGAGAGCAGGGAGACTGGCCCGAAAGGCCCTCAGACTCCTGCTCATCCTGGTGTCCTCGGGGTGTCGCTGGCAGGAGCTCCTCGCTGTTGTGTGTGTGAATGACATAAACCGATGCTCACAAAAAAAATGCAGGACACAAAGGCTTAAACTGGTGAGCAAAATTGGAAAGAAAATTTATGATAAAAAATGTGGACTGAGTTTGGGCTAGAAGTTACTAACTCCTGGAGACTTCAATAAAGAAAATTCAATCAACGCAAAATGACTGTTGACTAAGATGACTCCTTAGGAGTAACAACCAAGCACCTTGCCTAGGACATTACATGCATACATTGCAAGCACATTTTTATATGTAAAATAGATATGATATATAGGTACTGTTTTAATTATCCTCACTTTACAGAAGAAGAAATTAAGACAAAGAAGGTTTAAAAGTTTGTCCAAGGTCAGAGCAAGAAGCAAAGCTAGAGCTCACATATGGGACTGTCTCCGATGCGTATTTTGTGCCCGCAACTACTGTTATATTCCTGATGGCTTTGCTGAGACACTGGTCCCGTCAGACGTCCTGGGGCAGGTGGGGTTCCTAAGCCCAGTTGCCTCTAGACATGAGTGGTTGTATCTGTTCAGCCCTCCTTTCCTCACCTCCCCCCATATCTCTGAGCTGTACAAACTACCATCATTGACCAAATGTCCTATGCCACAGAAAATGTGAGGAACCATTCATTTAGCCACCTAGAAAATCGCTTTCTGATTGAAAAGTGGAAGTCACAGGGTGGAAGGAAATCCAGTGATGAGGGGCCCTTCTTTCCTTTGGACGAGGATAACTAGGCTACAAGGTCAGAAGCTGGTGGGGTGGGGGCACAGAGCAGAGCTGTCCTCCCTGTGCAGAATTGGTTGGGTACTTAGCCTAAGTGCCCCTAAACACTGAACGAGAGTTGCTGAAACCCAGAGGGTCTTCACGGCCATGGTCAGCAGACTGGAGGGTTCTGTAGAGCCAGACCTGGGGACCACATCTCACCCATGGCCTATTTTGGGGCAGTCCGTGAGCTAAGCATGTTTCTTATATTTTGAAGAAGTTGTAAACAACGCAAACAACACAGGACAGAGACCACCTGTGGCCCTCGATGCCTAAAGTATTTGATATCTGGTCCTTTACAGAATAAATTTGCCAGCAACCCCTGGTCTGGACTTCACTCTGGGGTCAACCACAAGAAAACCATGGGCCCATGAATGTGAAACTAAGACAAAAACATGGTAAAGTTTCAATAGCTTCACTTGCAATTTTATAATTTTTCTGTAACTGTTTAAGACAGATTTTCCCTACATTTAGGAGCAAAGTTCCAGCACGTGGCGGGAAAGGACAGACACGGGAGGACAGCCCTGTGTCCCAGTTTACACCTTCCGGCTTCACAGGCCTCCAGGGCGCTGTGTGAGCTCTTTCCAGGCAGACGCCGTGCGAATGCACAGCTGTGAAAAGAGGTTTCCAAAAGGGAGCATATGGGGTCTCAGTCACAGGGAAGAGAGAAAGCAATATGTAACGCCTACAACACAACAGGAACCTTGTCACCTGAGGGGTCAAAAATCCCACGCGCTTTGCCTGCACTTCACGGACAGCACTCTGGCCTTCAAAGGGGCTCAGGGACCTGTCCTAATCGAACAGCGGGGAAGCGGCAACCCTGGGATGCAGTTCTTGGTTTTCTGGCTCCAGGTCCAGGGTTCCTTTTTCTGCATTCAGCTCCCAATGGCAAATGTGAACACGTTCTGAACAGAGAACCTAAAACACAGAGCCCTGGCTGGGCCCCGATTCCTCATCTGATTACGAGGGTGGCAAGGTCCCTCCCAGCTCCATCCTTCTGTAATTGTTTCTGAGAAGTAATGTGAGAGAAATGGAAAAGGAAACTCAGGCAGGCAACTTAATGCTGTAGCTCACCCAACTTCCATGTAGCGTGAGGTCAGTAGGGGTTAGGGAACTCGCCCAGGTTAATTTAAGTGAGAAGTTCGGGACAGAAATAGACATATGTGTATGAAAGTCGATGCTGACAGTATGGCAGGCTGATTTAACAAAGACTCCCTCCCACTACAAACATATCTAAATGCTGGATAAATATTTTAAAACTTTAAAATACATAGCCTGAAAGAAAGCCAAGACAGTTTCCAGGTGCCAGAAACAGAAAGGAAATTCAAAACCAGAGACATGAGCTCCAGCTGACATGCTAGGGGAGTGGGAAGGAATCAGGCCTGGGGACCAGGCCCCTCAACAAATGTGGCCTGGAGACCATTGAGGCTGTAACTGGGACCTCTGGTTAAAACAGACTCTCAAAAATCCTTCTGGGACTTGAAAGAAGAACTAGAAGAATTCTGTCTACTGCCCAGAGAAGCAACAAGGAAGCCAACTGCCTTTTCTGAGTTCTGGGTGGGAAAATACATGCATCCTATGAAGTCCTAAACCCAACCTGGGTATGGGGGTATGAACTTTAGCTCTCTGCAAGTGGTAAGAATCGAACGCAGGGAATTAACATAACCACTGCTCCTGATCTGTGGAAACCACAGAAATCTGGAGAAAAGTATATAGACAAGACGGCTCCATAAGGCCTTATCCACAATCCGGGGTATGAGGGACTCTTAACAGAAAGAAAAGTAAAAGCTTACAGTAAAAAATTACTAATTATGTGATAAAAAAAGGATCATCTCATTAAAAAAGGAGCATCAGCTGATAAACCCAAGGTAATAAAATCATTTATTTAATCTATTTAATCTGCCAAAGAACTAGAAATAATAGAAAATCTGAAAAACCAGGCAAAATAAGTTATGTTTAAATCGAGGGGATAAAAGAAGGTGTAGTAAAAATCAGAATGATAAGACTCTTAAAAATTTAAGGGGGCAATTTGAAGAAGCATCAAAGAGACCTTCTACAACTGAAAACTATGATCGTTAAAAATTTACATCCAAATTCAGTATCAAGTTAGATACATTTCAGAAGAACTGGTGGACTAGTAGCTTGATTTGAGAAAAAACATCTGGAATAAAACACAGAAAGATAAGAACATAGAAAACATCAAAGAGAGTTTAAAATACATGGGACTTAACTGATACATTTGGAATTTTAAATCTAAATCAAGTATAAGTTCCAGGAAAAAATGGAGGGAAGGAGGTTAGAAGGAACTCAAAGATATAAGGGCTGAGAATTTTCCAGAGTTTAAGAAGGCTGGTGAATCCCAAGTAGCATAAAAGAAAAAAAGAAAAAAAAAAGCTATATGGCTATATACATTGGAGCCAAACTTTTTTTTTATAAAGGAAACTCTTAAAAGCTCTCAAATAGAGAAATAACCTAAAAAAAAGTGATAATTAGGCTGACCACAGAATTCTAACTAGCAACAATGGAAGAGTTTCTCTTATACCCAACTAAACTATTGTTACAGAATGAAGGTAAAATAAAGGTACTTTCAAAAATAAGGCTCAAAACATTTACCACTGACATCTATTGCTGAAAAAACTACTATTTTGATATATTTCAGAAGCCTAAATTGAACCCTAAGAAGTATGAAGCAAGAAATAATGAGCAAAGAAATCAGTAAGCATCGACTTAAAACAACAACAGTAATAAAAGCTAATTCGGAAGAGCCAAAAGCAAGTTAAATAAAAATACTAAAAACAATAGCATGTAATATGGGAAGAGGTATTTTAAATCCTTGTATTTGGGGGCAGGAGAACAAAGAAATACTGAATAACTAGAGAAGAGCACATGATACAATTTTTGCTGCCGCCAGTAAATGTTTGAAATACAAGGAATACTTTCAAGCCCATAGAGGGAGGTGGGGGAATAGTGCAATAAAACAAGCAAGGTAATAAAGAGAAAAAGGAAGAATAAGAAGGGGCGGGGGTGGGGGAAAGGAGCACATGGTCAAGATGTTCAGAAAATCCCTTTGCAGGATCAAATTCTCAGTTCAAACCAGTCCCTGCTGAGGTTGCGCGCCACCTGGTGGTGATTTTTGACTCTGCCGAGGATGACGGAGATTTCCAGGTGGAGTAACTGACGGGGACCTACTTGCCTCTGGAGACTCTGTGGCCTGCCATTGCGCCTGTGCCCAGCCCTCCCCCACAGAAGACGAGAACTTTGATCCGCCCCCTGATTAAGAATCAGGGCTGGGCACACAATAGGAGCCCATTATCAATTGTGTTAAACCAAAATTCATGTCTTGGCCAGGATTTATTTCATTCAAAAAGAATAAAAGCTGAAAATTAATATTGAGTATTCAGCTCAAAGAGTTAGAAAATGAACAGGGTATGCCAAAGAAAGTAGAAGAAAGGAGATGATATAGGTAAGTACAGATTTAATAAAGTAGAAAATCAACAAAAATGCCAAAAAAAAATACCTAAGGTATTTTCTTTTTTATTTTTAAAGATCTATTTTTTAAATAATTTTATTTACTCATTGTTAGAGAGAGGGGAAGGGAGGGAGAAAGAGAGAGAGAGAAACATCAATGTGTGGCTGCCTCTCATGCACCCCCACCAGGGACCTGACCTGCAACCCAGGCATGTGCCCTGACTGGGAATCGAACTGGCGACCCTTTGGTTCACAGGCTGACACTCAATCCACTGAGCCACAGCAGCCAGGGTAGGTTTTTTGTTTTTTTTTTTAAATGAGTAGAATCAGCATCTAGTACTGAAAAAAAAAAAACTATAACATTTAAAAAATTTAATGAAATATAATTAAAGAAATAAATTTTTAAATATGTAACTAATATATCAAAAAAGTTTAAAATAGATTAATGGACAATTTTTTACCTTTTCTAATATGTAATCGTGTATTTGTTTTCACACATATGGAAGCATACAGAGCTATGTATGTGAATGATCACATGTGACTATATACATGACATTTTAAGCAATCTTGTGTTTGCTTTCTGTGTCTTGACTTACCCCTTTACCCACACACACACATGTGCCCCATGCGTGTGATAGGATACACATTTATTATGAGTGAAAACAAAAGGCGTTTGGTTTTCCTCTCGTCATAAGAAGTCGTGGAGCTGCTTTGCTACTGACTATTCTCTTGGCCTTTCCTTCCTGGACTCAGGATAGTCACTGTAATGACACCCACTGAGCCCTCATCCCAGTCAGAATGCAGGAAGGAGCCAGGACAACCAGTTGGATTCTCCTTATATCTCGTAAGCCAGAACTGTGTTCGTCACGTGGCCACCCTGGCTGTAAAGTGACTAGAAAGAAGGGGACCAGGAATGGGCTTGGGTCAACAAATCAACAGTATCTGCCATACTATGTTCATGGGCTGATTTGTATTCTTCCATATTTGTCTTCATGGCCCTATAATCTTACAGAGATACAGTTACACTCATGTATGTATAGTCTCAGTTTTAATGAGGCAGGGAAGTAGCAAGTTATGCCTGTATTCCTGGTTTCCTCCTCATGTAAAAGCAGCCCTACCTTCTCCTGCAGATCAGCATCGACATGGCAGAGAATGCTCCCAGCAGAATTCCAACCAGAAGGAGTTACACTCCTTAAATCTGCTGGCTCTTAAATCTGAGACTGCCCTTCCCACAGGCTGTTCCTGGCCAGGAACCGGGGACTGCAGGGTCTCTGTGGTGGGCCCTTCCCAGGAGACCGAGCACTCCTCTGATGGCTGACTTTGGGTCCGGGCCTCCCACCCAACCTCCCGTGCCTCTTTACTTCACTCAGCATCAGACTTGCATCCCAGCCTGACCATTGTCCCAGCCTCACAAGACTCATTTACTTTCCGAGGCTTTTGTGCCAATAAAATCCCTGCATGTTTAATCCTGTCTTGGTGTACGCTTCTCAGAGGACCCAGACTGACAGTCAATTACCCCTCCATATGGTGACTTTCTTCTTGCCTGCTGGAACCTGGACACAACTCAACTGTAACTTGTAGTTCAGTGGGCACCCTGCTGAGTCCCCTGGCAAGAGTGCCCCTACTCTGGGGACCAGGGCCTGCTACACTACAGAGTTCAGACGAAGAGGGACAGGAAGCACAAAACCCACCAGCGGGACCACTCCTGCTTGCAGCCTGGGTTCCCAGACCCATTTGTTTTCCTACTGGTAACACAGCATCATGCAGAGGTCTATGGTTTAATACACACACTACATGCTGAAGCGTGGCACCCTTTATTAAACAGTGCTGCCTCTGAGCAAGAGCACCGGCTGCAGTCGTAGACTGTTCCACCTTTCCGACACCCCAGCTGCTTCTGGATGGTGCCGTTAGGTGTGTGATACAACAATGGGCCCCAATGTCATGGCCCTTCCCACACCTTCTTCACTATGACGTGGATCCCTGGTCAGATACCAAATTGTGTGGGTTTCCATGACAACAGATAGGTATTCTTTAAACTCCTTGAACATGGAGCCTAGATAAAAGTTCTGCAGGCAGCCCTGGTGGGTGTAGCTCAGTGGATTGAGCATGGGCCTGTAAACCAAAGGGTCACTGGTTCAATTCCCTGTCAGGACACATACATGGGCTTTGGGCCAGGTCCCCAGTGCGGGCCCTGAGACAGGCAACCACACATTGATATTTCTTTCCCTCTCTCTAAAAATAAATTTTAAAAATCTTTTTGAAAATAGATTCTGCAGGTAGAAAAGATACCCTTATACCTAAAGCAGGCATCTGTGGTAGTCAGCCTCCAATATGGCCCCCCATGATTTCTCCTCCTTATATTCACACCTTGTGGAGTCTCTTTTGTGTTGAAAAGGACTGACCTGTATAACCAGCAGGATATTGAAAGATGACCTGTGTGGCTTCGGAGGCTGTGTCATGAAAGATGTGACTTCTCCCTTGTGCTCGTGGCTCACCTGTTCTGGGGGAGCCAGCCACCGAGTGTTAAGACACTCAAGGAGCTTTATGGAGATGTCCATGTGGAGAGGAAATGTGGCCTCTGGCCAAGAGCCAGCATCTGACCAAAAACTCATGCCACCCCTGCCCCTAGCCAGAACAGCTGAAATCCCTGACCTGCAGACATCACAAGATAGAGGAAATGATTTTCTTGTATTAAGCCATTTAGTTTTGAGGTGATTTTTTAGGCGGTGTTAGATAAGTGAAGTAATCCCCAAAGCAGCCTCAGTTCTGGGGCCTTAGCAGTCACTGGGCTCCTGAACAAACCATCCTACTCCTTTTCTGACACAGAAATCAAAACCACTCTAACTACATGCTAGGAGACCCTCTGTAACGAACCTGATGGTTCGTCATGAATCCTTCACATCTGGACTATAGACAAATTACAGAACAAGGTAATTCAATATCCTGGTCACTGAAGACGAACACACATCCTTCCCACAGTAAACACACTAGACAAACTGAAATGAACTACTGCAAAGACAACCACCAGGGAGAGAGCAAAACGCGGGCGCCGCCGACTGCCCTCCTCCACCCTGCTTTGCTCTCTGGATAAACCCGAGCTTCAGCGGGCTGCCAGAGGATGGCAAACACTATTATCCTATAAGGTTTCCAACACTAAAAATCTTTTTCTGATTGTATTAGTGGTGATATTGACAAATGTGATGGTTTGATATTACATAATAAAGTATAACATTTGGAAAATCAGCATAACTTGATAAAACAATATTTCCCAAATGACTAACACATGGTGTTTCAAAACTATGCACAGATAAAAGCTACATTAACAGCACATGATAGAGCAATAGATTTTACTGTAAAAAATATGAAAAGTATATTGATATGGTTTCAGATTCTACAATGAAACTAATATTTAGTACACTCTCACTTTTAAAGTTTCATATAGCATCAAAAATATATATCCACAGGAGAACTAGGACAAATAATCCAAAAATTTATATGGAAACACAAAGACCCCCAAATAGCCACAGCAATCGAGAAAGAAGAATAAAGTTGGAGGTATCAGGTTATGTAATATCAAATTATACAGATATAGTGACCAAAACAGCATAATACTGGCATAAAAACACATAGATCAATAAACCAGAATAAAAGAGCCCAGAAATAAAAGCACACCTATATAATTCATTAATATTGACAAAGGAGGCAAGAACATACAATGGGGTAAAGACAGTCTCCTCAATAAATGGTGTTGGGGACAATGGACAGATACATGCAAAAAATAAAACTAGACCACCTTCTTACACTATATGTAAGAATAAACTCAAAATGGATTAATGGTTTAAATGTAAGACCTGAAAACATAAAACTCATCAAAAAAACACAGATGGTAAAATCTCAGCTATTTTTCTTAGTAATAGTTTTTCTGATACATCTCCTCAGGCAAGGGAAACAAAAAAATAAATAAATGGGACTACATCACACTAAAAAGTTTTTGCACAACAAAGGAAACCATCAACAAAATGAAAAGACAACTCACTGATTTGGAGAACATATTTATCAGTGATCATATTTATCATCTGATAAAGGGTTAATACCCCAAATTTATAAAGATCTTACACAACTCAACACCAAAAAACTAAACAATCCAATTAAAAAATAAGCACAGAACCTGAATAAATGCTTCCTCCAAGGAGAACATACAGATGGCCAATAGACATATGAAAAGATGCTCAATGTCACCAATCATCAGAGAAATGCAAATTAAAACCATGATAAAATATCACTTTGTACCTATCAGAATGGCTATTATTAATAAATGAAGAAACAAGTGTTGTAGAGTTTTCCATGACATTTGAAAGAAAGCACCGCTATGCAATATCATCTACAATAGCCAAGCTACAGAAGCAGCAGCCCAAATACCCATCAATAGACAAGTAGATAAAAAGTAGTGGTGTGTATATATATGTATATGCATATATATACACATCTTTCAGAAAAACCAAGAGATAATATGCATTTGTTCCAAGAGAGAACTCATTCCATATTTATATGAGTGCTTAACACAGTCAGAACTCTCTGGTTTCTCCTTTCATTCCTTCTGCTTATCTTTTATTGCATGTTATATCTCATTTATTTTTCCCATCTCCCAAGAGGTCCTATTCCTTTCTTACTGAATACTTAAGCTTTGTGATCCTCTGGATTAAGATCAGTGCTTTGGAAATAATGCATCCTTATTCTATCTGATTCACCCTATTTAGGTTTCTCCCCAAATTATCTTCCTCTACATCAGTCAAATGTATTACTATGTGCTAGATCAAATGCTAAGCACTGGTTGAGAGGGAGGTGATAAACCATCTCCATTTGTGTTTTCAAGTTTATCCTCCTGGTTACACCCCTCCACATTCTAATTTCTTAACCAGAAATAGAAGACAAGAGTATATGTACACATAGCGATGTCTTTAAAAGCCCATACATCAGCACATCAGTTTCTCACACACTTTTCAGTTCTTTGTACCATGGTATGACATTTCCAGAAACTCAATAGAAACTTAAAAAAATGAAAAGAATAAAGAGTGTCTATTGGGAACCACCTTGCCTGCTTTCAGAAGCTATAACCCCCCCCACCCCCATGACTAAGGCTGAGTGAGAGACCTTGGGACAATAAGCCACTAAGGAGACAAAGCTTATCTCCCTGGTAGGGATGCTGCCTCTGCCCCCTTTACTTCACCCTGCTTGGCCCCAGGCTGATGACTCATTAGACAACGATGGGTAAGATTCCTCAAAGGAGGGATGGCCTAAGACAGGCACGGTCTCGAAGGGGCTCTCAGGGAAAGACTTAGGAGGCTATGGAGAAAGGGGGTGATGGACCCTCGCCCCTCAGCTTTGACACAGCCTGAGTCCTCATTCTATCTGCAAGAAGTCTTCTATCTCTTGGCTGCCTTACTTCCCCTGCTTGACCTAAGCCTGAAACAATGCTGGAAGTGGGTGCGGCTCTGTGCTAGAAGGGCAGGTTCTCTGGGCAATCAGGCCTAAGAAGGAATGCATAAAATCCTGTGAAACCTGCTTTGCTGATACCCTCAATTTAAATGATAAGGGTCCAAGCATAGCATGAGTTTGTTTCCCCAAAGTTTTATGACCCTTTAGTTATTTGACCCTGACTCAAAATAGGACCTCAGAATTCTTTGAATGTTATCTATTTGATCATTACTGCGTGGCAATGATTGATGAGCTTTCCATATATGCCCTGTATTTCTATGCAAATTAAAGCCAATAAAAGCTTGTCAAGGCAAGAGTGGGCATGCTCTCATCTTGAGAAAGTGGCCGTGCTATCCCCTTTCCTCCACAGGACTCGGTAGTCCACATGAATTTGTCTCTTACAGCCCCAACACGCCGGACCCCACGAGCCGGGGTCCACATCAAGTGTCCACAGCCAGCACTTTTAAATGAAACCTCATACCGTGAAGATATCATCGAATAGGGTGTGTTGAATGGTTGGTTTGCATGTGTCACTTAAGTTTCTATCGCTTTGCTTCCCTGCTATTTGCTGTCTGCTGATTATATATGAACACAGGCCAAAGATACAAAAGTTTCAGATAATTACTGTCTGGGGTGGGGTCTCAATTTTGTCATAAAATAAGCAATGGCTTTATAAAGATGACCCATACAAGGTGAGGCAAAAGTAGGTTTACAGTTGTGAGTACAGGAAACACAAGAGTTCATTCTTGTATTATTATTTATTAATGATTTCATTCTTTTCCATATGAACAACTACAAATCTACTTTCACCCCCACCCTGTATTAAAAAAAAATCCACAATTATCTAAAAAGACTATGAAAATACACATCTCTTTTCCAATTAAATACCTGAGGCCAGATTTTCAGTGTCTACTTCAACCAAAAGAGCATTTTTGAACAGATGAAATGCAGCAACAGATGGCAATCAAGATGTCTTCTAGGAAGCCAGGCATGCAAGAAATCTGCAAAACTGTAAAATAATGTCACAATTTTCACTAATTATTTTTTATTTTGAAAAATATGGCAATTTTTTAAAAACTGTATTAATACATAATGGTTTTATTGTCATTATAGTTAAATTAATGTTCTAATGCTCTTGTTTTTAATTTCTAAAAACAATTAGATAAGTGGAATAATCCACAAATCACCCTCAATTTGGGGACGTCAGTAGCCACACTTCCTCCAAGGAGGACATACAGATGGCCAACAGTCATATGAAAAGATGCTCAGTGTCACTAGACATCAGAGAAATACAAATTAAATATTGCTGGATTTAACTCAGAAAAACTAAAGTTATCGTGTATGTGGCAGGGCGGTGGGGGGCGGGGGTGTTCCTCATTAATTTGCAAGAGTACAAAGAAGACCAAAGAGCTTGAGCTACTGACCTCACGAAGTTGGAACTCTTGATACCATCCCCATTCTACAGATGAAGAAATTTAAGTTTAGAGAAGTTAAGTAATTTGCTCAAAATTATGCAGAAAATGCTTGAGTAGCAGAGGTAAGATCCAACCCAGGCTTCCTGGCCTCAGAACCCAGATTCTTCGCAACTGCACCATATGGCAGGGTTTGGTCAGATAATCCAGCTATAGTAGCCCCAAGAGTTGGCATCACGTTCACCCTTAAATTTGCCCATTCTCAGTGGAATGAAGCCCCACCCTTACTCTCCCAGGCCTACTGAAAAAGGCAGCAAAACCCCTGGCAGGATAGGATCTCCAAGAGCGCAAGCAGGCTGGTGAATGTCAAGGTCAACGCCATGCTGGGGACTGGGAGGGGTGGGAGAAGTGGTCAGTGCTCACCTATCCTCCGGTTGTTCTATGTGTATGTCCAGATTCTCCTGGCTCTTAGGCTTGCTCTTTTCCAGTGGGACTGAAATTGGGAACAGTGACCTGATTATGTTCTTTCCACCTCCTCCCTCAGTTCTGCCCTACCCATCACTGTAGACAGGGGACTGGTGGAGCTATTTAAATTCAAATTAGTGAACATGTAATAAAATGAAATGTTCAGATCTCCTGTCTCACTGCTGTATTTCAGGTGCTGATGATTCATGCTCCGTTCATGGACCTTGCAGATGCCGCAGTCCTCTGAAACCCATGTGGGCTGGCGAGGAATGTGCTGGCTTCGCTGGAAGCCGAACCTAGGCCACTAGACAATGAATATTCCTCAGACGGTGGTGGCCAAGGCGGTCAGGGTGATGAAAAGTGCTGAGAACCAGCATCTGCCCTTGGTATTAACAAGTATTGGGTTTCTCACAGCGGTCTTTAAACCTTCTGCGTCAGATTCCTCAGTGGGTCTCAGCACTGCGGAGTCAGGGTCTCTGGAAGGAGTGCATTGGCCACACTGACTTGGCTTTCTCTTGTCAGCGCTGGGATTTATCACATCCCGGAACCAAAACCCCTTACGTCTTTCCATGTCCTCTGAAGAGGTACCAGCGTGGGCCTCTGTCTTCCCCTGGGTTAGTGTGAAATAGACTGAGGCTGAGATTTTTAAAAATTTCAGGAGTGAGTCCATGAGAATCCAGTTGCCTGGGCCTCTCCTTTTATCTCCCTTTTTGTCAGGTTTTTCTAGGAATTCTTTGGGGTGTAAACTCCAAGTAGCAGTGACCACAAAGAAGTGTATGTTCTCCCTCCCTAAGGAGACGGTGAGGAGACTGGGATGACGTTCTGACTGGAGGAGGAATCCCATGAATCAAGGTGGGCGGGACCGGCAGAAAAGCACGGAAGACTCACAGAATTCTCTGAAATTCTGTTCAAAGCATACGGTTGGGTGTTCTCGTTTCACGGGACCTTTGCTAGAACACGACTTTCCTTGGCTCAGAGAACAGGGTTACGGAGGTCCTCGCTGGGCCCCAGCCAAGGAAGTCAGATTAGCGGAAAGTGCCAGAAGCGTTGTGTGAGAACACAGTATCGCTTAGAACACGGGCCTGGAAAAGGGCTCTCCGGGCAGTGACATTGCAGGGTTCCTAGCCACAGCCAGGGCTGGTCGGGGAGTTCCTGATGAGAGAAGACACTGGACCTCATGGAACCAGGTAACTGTAATGCAGGGTGAACATTCCAGAACCGAGGCAAGGCTCACACAGGCAGGACTGCAGCTGGACGCCTGGCCACACCCAGCTACTCACTGACACTGCCCAGGAAAGCCATGACCCTTCCTGCTATGCAGACACAGCCCATTAGACATTTATGAAGCATCTGGTAGGTGCAGAGGACCATACACAAAATAGCAGTTTCTCTGCTGATGTTCAATTAGAGGTCAAGAGTGCAGCTCTGAGGTGTAAAATAAATAAGGAAATAAGGAAACATGGAATTATCTGTGAATGTGGTTTAAAGAAAGGGACTCAGAAAGGCAAAAAATTCCTGGTGATTATACTTTAAAAGAAGATGGTTAACACGTACAGTCTAAAAATTAATTTTTGGCTAGCTTGCAGGCTGGGAATTCACAAAGAGCATCCACACCCCAGAAGCATGAAAGCTGAGCCACAAGCCTCTTTCCCTCTCTCCCGGACTTGTTTTCTTACTACCGAATTTCCCATTTTCACTCTTTCTCCCCTCTGCCTTCATTCTTCCCTCCCCCATGCCCACGCAGTGGCCAATGACTTCACTAATGAAGAGATTGCAACACAGAGATTGGATCCCCTGACTCTGAGCTCTCCTTGCACCCTCTGTTCCTTCCACCCTTCGCTGCCCAAACCCCAGCCTCCTGTCTTCCTCCTTCTGTCTGGGATGATTTCCCAGGGCGTGGTAAGGAGACTTCCAGTGCCAGCAATTCCCTGCCATTCTTGGATCCAAATACATCGGCAGCCAAAGAAATGCCGGTCGATAAAACAGAACCTTCAGGGGGCCCGCCACTGTTGGGTCACTTCACCCTTTACCCTCGTTTCCTTCATTACACCAGCAAATGAATTATACATGCACTGCAAATGGAGGTCCCGTCACTCTGTTCTCTGGACCTCAGCTTCTCCCCGGGACCTCTGTGGCTGGGGTGTGGGGGGTTGTTCTCCTGTGACAGAAAGTACAGGGCACAGCCCACCATGACCCAGTCTCAGTCAAGTGAATTAGAGGGTCTCCCTGTCGCTTGGTCTCCCTGTCGGGCACACTCAGGGCCTTGCTCAGAGTTCCTGTGCAATAAACACTGGTCTCTCAGTCACATGGTGCGGGCTCCAGTGATGAGCCCCGGGAAGAAGAAGGCCCCCTCTCCCACAGCTTGTCAACGTCCTGGAGCATCTGAGAGGCTGAGAGATGTCAGTGGGTGTTACGTCACTGTTGTTATGGTCTGGGGAGGCAGCACTCACTGGTGCTGATGAAGGCAAGAGGCTAGCAGGCTTTGCTCAAGGAAAAAATGTGCCGTGCAGCCCTGACACCCTCGTCCAAGGTCAAGGGCTACGGAGTGTGGCCTCCATCTGGCTGAGGCAGAGTGTAGGATGGTTTAGGTCATGTTCATCCTGGGAGACAGGGAGGAGGGAGACTTCAAAGGAAACATCCCACCAAGGGGGAGCAGCAGGAGCAGCAGCAGGAAAAAACAAAAGCAAGCACATGAGTGTCACAACTGTTTCCCCCTCTTCTCTCCCCAAGCCCTAGGCAGCTTTTCTCCCACAGTCAACACCCGCCTCAATGCTCCCCCAAGCCCCTGGGTGACTGCTCCTTCATGAATTGTCTTGCGTCGTATGTCTACTTGTTTGAATGGCACCAGGCACAGAGAGCTGCTCCCCGACGTACCCACACATGGGCTATGGGACCTTGGGCAGGTTACCGGCCTCTCTGAGACTCCAGGTCCACACCCATGAAGAGACAGATGAAAACACCCACATCACAGCCCTACACTGTGGCAATCAAATCAGACAAAGCACACCAAAGTGTTACGTGGAGTGCAAATGGGCATAAAACTGCCATCACGTTTCTCAAGTGGATTCCTGCTCCAGAATTGAAAAGAAGCATTTTTCAAGTGCTTCTCTCTCAGTGGTTAAAACCATCCTCTCCAATCTGAGGGAATCAGGGCAGCCTGAAGGAGGGCACAGGTGGAGCTTCTCGCCCAGACGTGTGCAGAATCATCTGGCAACAACCTACGGAATCCAAGCCCGCACAGCGGGCTAGGTGAATATACGTACTTTTTAAACTCCTCAGGTCATTGCTGAGGCAGACAAGCCCTGGACCAGCACAGCCTCTCAATATTCCCACAGCCCACAGCCTAGGACAGAGTGTCTCTGACTTTCCCCTGGGGTCCTGCTGAAAATACAAATGCCCACCTTCCCTCCCAGGTGCTCTGAATCAAGTCGTGGGGGCCAAGGCCTGGAAAGCAGGTGAATCTCGTCACCTGGCCGTTGGGAAACACTGTCTAAAGCTTCTCAAACGTTTAACGTGTATAGGAATTACCTGTGAACCTTGCTTTTTAAAAATAAAGCAGGCCAGGCATGCCCACTCTAAATAAATTTAATTTGGAAAATCTGGGATGGGCCCTGGAATTTTCACTTTTAACGAGCACCCTCAGTTGACCCCAAGGCTGCTGCTTCACAGGAAACCCTGCCCCAAACCTCTGCAGTGACCTCGGAGAACAGAGTCCTACACAGCAGCTGGCTGCAGCTCCCACACCTGGACGGGACACTCCTGTTTGAACTCCCTGGTGGCCATTGAGGAGGGTGCCTCATTCTAAGAAGGGACATTCCTGAGCGGCTCCAGGACTTGGCAGCCAAGGCCGTCCAGCGGGGCGTGCGAATGAGACACTGAGACAAGCCAGGGGATGCTGCATTCCTAGGACTGCTCCTGGCACTGCGCAGCCTTCGGGCTGCGAGCCAGCCCACACATGACCCTGCCCCAAGGAAGGGCGCTCCTGCCCTGGCACTGTCGACGTCTGCAGGGACCTGCCAACTGTCAACACACCTGGGAAGCCAGGCAGGTTTCCCTTGGTCCCCCAGCCTCTCAGAGCCCGCCCTGCTGTCATCTTGGACCCCCTACCCAGAGTATGCTGTGGATGAGGACCTCTTAGGGTTCATGAAGTATTTGTACCCCCAGACAAGGAGCCATTGGTTATGGAAAATGTGAAGGATGGGGCATTTTCTTCCTTTCCCTCAGTTCCTGCCAGCACACGCGGGAGAATTTCTGCCCTCTCCAATGTATTGAAGAGAAGGCTGCTGCTTCCTTGCCGCCTCTCACTGGCTTGTCCCTGAGAGATAGTAGAGGCTCCACTTACCTGTGTAGGAAGGGGGTGGGCGGTCTTAGGCCTCTGCCCACTGCAGGCATCTCCCCAGTGGATACCTTTACCCCTGTTCTTCTGCTTCCTGGACACCCTGTATCTTGTCCCTTTGACAATATGAACCTTAAGGTGTGTATCCAGAAAAATAGTCTAGAAAAGCTTGCTTCAAAATACAAGAGGGTCTGGGGGTCTGCTACGTGTCCTAAAGATGAAGGGGTCGTCTTATTTCTGCATTCCCACCTCCCGTCTGCTTTAATCTCTCTTTAGAAACCAAGGTCAACTGACAAGTGTTGTGATGAATATGGACGATGAATCTCGAGCGTGGGGCGTCCGGGGACACTGATGGACAGACTGGCTGGCTGGCTGGCTGGAGAGACTCCCAGTTACACACTGACGTCCCACCTGCGCTGACTGCAACGGTTGATTCTTCATAGTCTCCAACTAAAGGTTGTTTTGAATGGGAGGGAAGTGACTTTAGGGAAAATCTGCAGATTAAACACAGCCATCTGCTTTCTCCCCTCCCAAAACACCACTAAAGATGCCAGCAGAGAGATTCCTTGGTCTTCATACCTACATCCAAAGCCTGGCAGTCTGTGAGAGGAGGCATTAAGAGTAAAGTTTGGAAGACAAAAGAAAAAAAAAGTGTGAATGTATTCCCTACACCAGAAAGCTGAGAACCAATTTGATTTACACCAAGAAATCCTCAAAAGTCCTAGAAATCAGCAACAGCGGGTACCCCTGGAAATGGGGCTAACTGAAACAGCCCAATAAACTGCCGTGGGTGACAGTGTGTGTGTCAGAGACAGGTCCCTCCTAAAGCCCCCCCCAGGACAGTCGTGGTAGATAATTTGCTGCCTTTCTCCAGCCAATCTTATAGGCCTCCGTAACCCCCTGAACTGTGTGCATTTATTACCTTTTTTTAATGAAGGGAGGGAGGAGGGGAGAAGGGATTCTCCACTGAGGAGCTTGTTAAGGACCCATTTCCTCTCTCTGTCAGCTCACAGTTCTAAAGCACCTCTGCCGCCACGGGAGGAAATCCCGGTGAGAGCAGGGCTCTGCGGTGCATGTGGTGCTTTGTGGCTTGGCTCCAGTTTAAGGCATTTAAACGGGTCCATCCAAGGACTCCCTGTCTTCCTTCTTTCTGCCGGACCTTGGGCCCCCACTGGAGGCCCTGACCCTCAAGGCTACTGCCCCACCAACCACAGCACAGCTGACTTCCATTATCTCTGGCCAAGGCTGCGGTCATTCCTTTGGCCATGAAGGAGAAGACCCTTTCTCTCCTTGGCCGGGGTCTGCTTGTTGAACTCAAAGGCTGCCAAGTCACACTCCGTGCCACCTCCGTGCCGGAAGTCCATTTTTTCTCGATCATTTCTGCCTGCTCTGGTCAAGGTTCCTCTTGCCCGGAGTCCACCCAACCCCCCCTTGCCGGAGAGCTCATTGGGGTTTAGCTCTATGTTCATCCTTTCTAGGAATTTCTTCTACAAAATAAGGGACATTTTTCACCAGCTCTGACTCAGGCCAGCCCTAGCATTCGGGTCCTGTCGGGGGCTCTTCTGCTCTAAGACTCACTTCCCTCCAGGATCACGATAAAGACCATGATCTGGCCCTGGGAAGCTTGGTGGACCAAATCATGGCTCTTTAAATTCTGGGTTAGAGTTCTGTTTCATTTTCATTTTAACACAGAAACCCATCGTTTCCCTGACCTTAGTTGTCACCTTTGGGAGACCAGGGATTTCTAAACAGGCTCTCGAAGCAGTTACCTGAAATAGGAACCCTGTGGTCATTTGGCTTGTGGGGACTCTAATGTCTCTAGATGCTTGTCCTCAGGAAATCCTGGATTCTAGTTTTACATCTGGAACTGTAGTCCACACACTGCTGGAGCACCTGCGGGGCATATTCTATTTTTCATATGCGTAGCCCCAGAGCGTCCTACTGAAAATGATTTCCTGCGACACTCACTGTGCAGTCGTTTACACTGCATGCTCCAGGGTCCTGACTCCTGAATCAGCTGCATGATCTCAAGCGTTACTTAACTGTCCATTCACTTGTCTTGTGCATTTGTGTATTAGTTAACACTTGCACGTACTTAGAATGGTGCCTGACACACAGCATGTGCTCAGTAAATGCTCTCATCATCAGCCCCTCCTGCTCTTGAAGAAGGACCCAGCTCGGTACACATTCCTTCCTCTGCTGACCACTGTCGTTGCATTCATCACCCTGTCGTGTCCCCCGCTGACCAGGACAGAAGCTATGTTTTAATCATATTTCCCAGGAGCTGGCCGAGAGCTTGTCATTTTGGAGTCAGGCAATAACTGTGGAGTTCATATCTTTTGGAGGAGAAAGAAGAGCAAGCAGTTCAGAATTACTCAGAAGCCTTGACAAGCTCAACTTTCAAAAACCCAAGAGGAGGTTATCCCTTTGGCCACACCATCTGTGGCCCTGGGAACTTTCCTCATGTAATCTGAATGTGTCCCCCATCCGTGGAAGACCGGTGAACATCTTCACAAAACAGGGGTGCTGGCAGGGAAAGGGGGAGGGGACTGAATCAGTGCAGCTGACCCCCAGCAGCAAGGCAGCCAGTCTCATTGCTCTGTGTTCTCTGACCTTTTAAAGATGTCATTTTTCAAGACTCTTTCCCAGCAAGAGCACCCTGCCTCCCTCCAAATTCCCCTTAGCATTGCTGTACCATCCCAGAATCTGTTCATTAGAGTCGCTATGGCAACCGCAGGGACTCTGGCAAATCTAAATGAAGGAGACTGCCAGCCATAAAGCACAAGGCTGGAAGCACCGAAGCCCTCCGACTCCCAGCCTCACTGATAGGGTTTGAAGGCGTCTGTTTTAGGTTCCTGAGCAAGTCTTACACCATGACTTTCAGGACATTTTTCTCCCTCAAAGGGCTCATACCCCTGCCCTAAGAGACATTTCAAAAACCCGTATTTCTTGCCAGCACTGCAGTTCAGCTCCAGAACCTCATGGAAGGGATTTTCAATTTTCTTTTGGTGTTCTGCTTTTAATGGGGTAGCACATCAAATGTGCCTTTTCACTGGCCACATCCCCTTCTCTTTAGCTGCTTAGTTGGTTATGAATTTGATGTACAGTAAGTTTTCAAGTGTAAAGAGCTTTTGGGGAAAGTGTTTCCAGGAAACACAGAAAAAAGGAGAGGGGAAGTGAGGCAGAAGGAAGGCACCCAAACACTAGTTCCTGAGAGCCCTGACTTCCGCTGTGAGTAACTGGAGCCTGGACCCACTCAGAAACACAAAGAGTCAGCCGGCATGTGTACCTCAAAGTTACCGAGCCCAAAGAGAAAGTGTCCTCAAGGATTTATACACCATTTTTTTTTTTGCAGACATTGGTTGAGGACTGGCGGTGGGACAGATGGGACTAATCCCCAGGCACCTCTCAGCTGCTGAAAGAAAGCCCTAAGGTGCAAGAAGGGCTTGCACCTACGACCTAACACCAGAGAGGATGAGAGGAAGGGCTTGACACTACGACCAAACACCAGAGAGGATGTGGGCAAGGCACCAATATCAACCGCTAGGTGGCCCCCATTTGGCCCTATGCCCAAGGTTGGGGGACCCTGGCTTTTGCACTTGGGCATTTGATCTTTCTTATCCCAGACAGAACGGTTGTTGGGAAAATGCATATGAGATTTGTCCTTGGCGAGAGTTCCTTTCCCGCTAACTCTGGGTCACATCTGATTGTATGTGCTGCACCCACGCGGCACTAGAAAGGTTACATCTTGTTTGGGTTAGTGATCCAATTGACATGAGAAAGATTCACAGGAGAAAAGAACCAAGTTTATTACAGGTGTACATATGGAGGTTCTGTAGGAATATGGGGCCCGAGGGCAAGTCAGGCTTGTGTGCCATTCTGTAGTAAGGAGAGGGGGGTGGCAGCCCAGGGCTTCACAGGGAGACTAGGTGACTCACAGGTAGATAAGAAAGAGGGAACATTTGGTGAACACCTTCCTGCCAGGTCACCCAGAAAAAACAGGACACAGGGCAGAGTCGAACAAACAGATACTGCAGGTTCTTCTCTGTCGGCCACTCTCGCTTCATATTATGCTAAGATAGTAATTTCCTTTCTTTAAACAGGTTTTTCTGTCTGAATTCCTTCACACAGGTAAGCGGAGGAGTCAAAGTTTCTTTCTGAGTCTTTTGTTTCTTAAAAATAGCCACCTTAAAATAATCAATATCTGCCAAAGGCATATTTTAGGGTGGCAAGCTCTGTTTTCCCTTCCTAGTCATCTACACCACATATTTCTACCCTTTAATTTCAAAGCTCTTTCAGGGAGTCAAACATGGCTGTCATACTCTGCAGTTTTCACTGCTCCAGGCTGAACATCCCTGGATCTCCTGCATAATACTTAAGGGATACTGTATTGTTAGTCAATACAATACGGTACCATCGGCTCGCGTTGGAACAGTGCTTCACTTCCTTATGAACCACAGAGCACGGTCACACCATGGTTGCCAATCACTCAGAGTTCCCCCACGTCTCCCTCAGTCCTGCATCTCTGCCACCTTTTCTCCGTTTGGATCTCGTTGGTGTAAGGAAGCATAGTCAAATTGCCTGCAACCTAGGTAAACGTGTCCTATTTTACTGGAACAAAACTGTGAAGGATCTAACATTTTACCCTCCTTGCAGGCCAACCATCTAGCCTGCCACGTGAAGGTGGAAAACACAAGGTTTCTTAGTAAGAGATGAAGGACTTTATTACTCATGGTGCAGCAAACAGCAAGAACATCAGAATATTTGTGCCAGCTCCCCAAACCCAAATCCCCACAAGGCAATACAAAGGGAGCCACGTGGCACCTGCACCTTCAGGGGCCTGCTGTACAGGAGAGTTTAAGGAACCCGAATCTTATAATGGCCAACAAGCAATCCTGTCCAGCCTTGACTCCAGTAGGAGACTTTTTTTTATACCAGACAATAGGCAAACCTGACTTCACTCATAAAGGAGATTCTATCTCCACCTTCCAAGCTGTTTGCTGTACAAACATCTTTGAAAACAGAGTCCAAAGCAAAGGTCACTTTGCTCATAAGACATCTCCGCTCATAAGACATGCAGAAACATGAGAAGTGCATTACTTTCTCTCCCCATGGACATAACATTTAGGTAGGTGAGTGTGGTTGTCCGAGTTAATTTTTACAAATAGTACTCTACAATTGACTTCTACTCTCATGCTGGAGGTGTTTCATTTCCACTTTGGGAAATGACACCTGGTATGTTAGCTCTCAGGCTCTAGCCACCAGCCTCTCTGTCAAGTCCCTTCGTGAAAGAAATATGCAATTCTTGAAGTATCATAATGAAGTTCTTACTTAAATAAACACTGAGTTAAAAAAAATTTAAAGGATTACACAACTTCCACTGAGTGACAATGAAGTGACATGGACCACAATTACCCTCCCACCTGAAATAAATAAAACACTGGAAAAAAATATATACAACAATGGTTTGCAAGACACGGAACATCAGGTAACGGAGGACAATGAACACTCAAAGATGAGATACAAACGAGTCCCACGACTGTCTCAGTTTACCACCTAGAGAAAGTGTTCGGGATATGGAACAGGAAGAGAAATCTGGGGTGAAACCAGCCGTGTCCCTGAGTTGAAGAGACAAGTGAGAGCCTGAGAATACCAAAGTGGCTAGAGTCTGCAGAAGGTACTGGAAAGAACAGGGATGCCCAGAGAGCTCTTTAGGTAAGCAGAGTCCACAAGTCTTCAACTGGGTGTTGAGCAGTATGTGTGAGGAAATGACCCAAGGCAGGGGGCAAAGATGAGATTAGATTAGAGGGAACAATACCCAAAGATTATACAGTATCAAAATAACCAGTTTCTGCCCTTGCTGGTGTGGCTCAGTGGATTAAGTGTCAGCCTGTGAACCAAAGAGTTACTGGTTCAATTCCCAGTCAGGGCACATGCCTGGGTTGCAGGCCAGATCCCCACTTGGGGGCACACAAGAGCCAACCACACATTGATGTTTCTCTCTATCTCTTTCTCCCTCCCTTGCCCCTCTCTAAAAATAAATAAGTAAGTAAGTAAGTAAGTAAGTAAATAAATAAATAAATACTCTTTTCAAAAATATATGACAACATATTTTAAAAAATAACCAGTTTTTCTGGTTCCACAAAACAGAGAAGAAAACTGCCATAATTCATGGTTACCAGGTAGCATATACTCAAGAGTTTTACTTTGGTAAAGGGGAAAAATTAGTCCTGGACTAAAAGCCATTCTGGTCTTGCCTAACAAAACCTAAAAGCAAGTACCAAAAGGATCTTACAATTATATTAGTTAACTTAATGATGCTATAACAGAAACTATTCAAAACAAAGAGAAAGAAAGAAAAAAACAGTAAACAGAGCATCAGTGATACATAGAACAACTTCAAGTGGCTTGGAAAATGTGTAATTAGAGTTCCTGAAGTAGGAAGAGAAAATAGAAATAATGGTCAAAAAAGTTAATGAAAACTGTAAACTCACAGATCTCAGAAATTCAACAAAACCCAAGTACAAGAAACATGAAGAAAAAAAATAATGCATATCATAATGAGATTACATAAAACCAACAATTAAAAAGAAAACCTTAAAAACAGAGAGCGAGCCCGGGCTGGTGTGGCTTAGTGGATTGAGTGCCAGCCTGCGAACCCAAAGGTCATCAGTGTGATTCCCAGTCTAGCACGTACCTGGGTTACAGGCCAAGTCTCCAGATGGGGGCATGCGAGAGGCAACTGATTGATGTTGCTCTCAAATATTGATGTTTCTTTCCTCTTTCTCCCTCCCTTCTGTCTCTCTAAAAATAAATAATAAAATCTTTTTTTAAAAAATCAAGTAGAGAAAAAAGGGTCGTTATGTGCAAAGGAACAATGATAAAAATTACAGCCGACTTCTAGTGAGAACAAAGCCCTCAAAAGGAAGTAGAACAACATGTTAAAAGTATTGAGATAGAATTCTATACCCAGCTAAAATATTCTTACATGCAAAATAAAGACTTTTTCAGAGATATGAAAGCTAAAAGAGTATATTACCAGCAGACCTTCACTATAAGAAATGTCAGATAATATCCACTCCTAATCTTGGAATCTGTAAACACTTTACTTTATGGGGCAAAAACCACTTTGCAGGTGTGATTAAGTTAAGGATCCCAGGGTGGGATTATCCAGGTGGGCCCAATATAATCACACAGGTCCTTATAAGAAAGAGGCAGCAGGGTCAGAATCAGAGAAAGCCCTGTACCAATGGAAGCAGGGATAATTAAGGGGATGTACTAATAATATTATGTTCTCAGCTTTAAAGATGGAGGAAGGAACCATGAGCCAAGGTCCCTAGAAGTTGAAATAGGCAGGAAAATGGACTTTCCCCTGGGATCTCCAGATGGAACCAACCCTGAAGTCCCCCTGATTTCAGCCCAGAGGGACTGTTTTTAGACTTCTGACCCCTAGAAATCTAAGACAACAATTTTGCATTGTTTCAAGGCCTAAGTGTGTGGTGATTTGTTGCAGCAGAAATAGGAAAGTAATACAGATGATCACCATGTTAGCACTAATCAAAATAAAGTTATTTTAATACCAGACAGTAGATCTCAGGGTAAAGAATACTGCCAGGGACAGAGAAACTCATTACACAGTGATACTGGAGTCAGGTCTTCTAGAGGACATAATGATTCCAAAGATGCATGTATCTAATAACAAAATTGCAAAAATGCATAGAACAAAAACTGATAGAACTTCAGGAGAAATTGTCCAAATCCGTAGTTTATAATTGCAGATTTCAATGTCTACCTCTCCATAATTGATAGGAAAAGTGAGTAGAAAATCAATAAAGATACAAATATCTTGAATGACATGACCTACTCACTTGACCTAATTGATATATCTAGAACACTCTACACAACAGCAGAATATACACACAAGTGCACACGACAATAAAACAAGTCAGCATCAGTTTAAGAGGATTCATACCAAACACAGTATTTCTCTGACTGAAATGGAATTAAATCAGAAATCAGTAACAGCAAGATA
>PVIA01013253.1:0-33155 GCA_004024845.1 Tonatia bakeri | reverse complement strand
CCTTCGCGGCGGCGTCTGCCACACTCCTCGTACTCCTCCCCTCCACGCTCGCTCGCCCTCCTCGCCCCTGCACACACACCCCTCTCCTTCCGCACCCTGCAGGCTACCGCCTGCGCTCTGCTGACCCAGCAGAAGTCCTTCGGCCAGGAGACGTTACAGCGTACTGCTGTATTTATCACATCGCACTTACAACATACTTCCCTGCTGGCGGTCGCCGCTGCACATTTTGTGTCTTGGTGGGGATGTCCAGCCGCGTCCTAATTCGGAAAGAGCTGACCCAGCTTCTTGAGACGTTTGTGCTCTGTTCCGGATGCTCCGTGCAGACGAAGGTGGCTGTTGGGTGGGTTGAGGTGCCGCCATCTCGTGCGTCTCCCGAGATCCCGCTGGAGGATGTTTCATTGTTCTGTTGTAAAACTGTGATGTGTTACACAAACGGAAAAGTGCATAAGACGAGTAAATGACAAAGCCGATACCTAGTTGAACCCCAGAGCTGGCCCGCCTGGCAGCTCCCCCGAGGCCCCCCTCCGACCTGCGGTCCTGAGTCTGTGGCCGCCCCTCCCTCACTTTGCCTTGCAGAGGGAATGGTAGTGTGGGTGTGCCTCCCTGAGCAGCACGGCTGCGCTCGCCTGGTTTTCATCACAGACGGCGCCCTCGCTGTGTGGGGTCTCCGTCCCCGGGGCTCCCCGTTGCTGCCTGTGGCAGGTTCTTTCACTTCCATTGCTTGCCCACCCCGCTGATGTGGCTGGTTCACTGTGGACTCTCTCCACAGCCCTGGTCATCTACAATTTCCTGAGCCTGTGTTATGAATACCTTGGTGGGGAGAGCTCCATCATGTCCGAGATCAGAGGGAAGCCCATTGAGTGAGTACGGAGCCCCCCCCGGAGCCCCTCACCCCACCCCACTCCTGGGCCTGACACCCTCTGAGCTGTTCTGGCGGCAGCTGGGCACACAGACCCTCTCTGCCTGTGGCCTTGACCTGTTATGCGAACTTCCTGCGCAAGGCCATTCGCTGGGACTCTTGGGAGGCCTCCCTGGCTCTTTCTCTCTCTCCCTCTTCCTTCTCCTGTTTCTCCCTCCCTCTTGCCCTGTTTACACGCAGTGCCTCTCAAGGTGGTGTGTTACCCCGAGGCCCATCCGCCCTGCTCCCTCACGGCTCACCGCAGCTGCACACGCTCCCCAACGTTTCCCTGCACTTGGCCTCCGGCTCGAAGGCTGCCTGGGCCCTGTGCCCCATCCCCATCCCACCTTGCTCTGCCGTGACTTCTTTGGCTGTGCGGGAGGGTGCCCCCACCCCCACCTTTCCCTGGCCCTGGCTCTCTGCACACCATCCCCTCTCTGCTCGTCTCTTCCAGGTCCAGCTGCATGTATGGCACATGCTGCCTCTGGGGAAAGACTTACTCCATCGGATTCCTGCGGTTCTGCAAGCAGGTCTGTGTCCCCAGCAGCTGCCTGGGTCAAGAGTTGTGGGCCAGAAACCAGGAGCCTGGGGCTGTGCCCAGAGAGGCAGCTGTGGGCTGTGCTGTCCCTGGTGGGCAGAGTGGCAGAGGCAGGCGTAGGGCCTGAGGGCCCTGCTGCAGGCTGCCCTGGGTGCCGCCTGTGAAATCCCTATGTCCTGTGAGGCCCCCCAGTGGTTGGGGCGCCCCTGCACAAGGCGTGCTCAGAGGGGCAGTGACAGGCATCCTGGGCAAGAAGTGGGCCGAGACTCTTGCTTCGTTTGCCCAAATCCTGGTGTGTGTGTGAGTCGGAGGAAGTGCGTGGGGATTCTGGAATCTCAGTTAGAAACGTCTCCCGGTGGGGGTTGGGAGCAAGGAGGGTCTCTGCGTTAAAGGCAGATGCCCAGACACGCCTGGGCAGCCTCTGGTCTCAGCCCGTTTCCCAGTTGGCAGCCCGGCAGCTTCCGACATTCTCTGCTCCGTGCCCCGCGGTCTGGCGCAGCCTGGGCGATGGCGGTGTGGCGCTGTGGCCGAGTGCACGGGCCTGGCTGTCTGACCATTGGGGTGTGCATTCCGGCTTCTCCTCTGACTGACCTCTGAGCCTTAGTTCCTTCTGTGCAGTGGGCATGATGCTCCTTATCTCAAGGGGTGGTTTAAAGAACAGGCCAGGGGGTGGATATAGAGCGTGCGACCAGTGCCGGCTCAGCGCCCACCACCTCCCGTTTGGGGAGGGAGAGTCACGTGTCGTGCCCGGCTGACTGGACCTTGACTCAGTCGCCTCTGGGGCCCCACGGGCCCTTCCAGCCCCTCAGGCATCTCCAAGAGTAATCAGGAGGGGAAATGGTGAAACCCACAGCCAATCCTTGCGACCCACTGGAGGGCCCACTGTTCCACTAACTCCATGTAGGGCCACTGCCCGGGGTGCAGCCACACCCACAAGGCGTCTGCCTGAGCTTCCCAGGTCTCCAGTCTGCTTCCACACCTTCCTTCCTGAGGGTGCTCGCGAATGCAGAGGCTGCCCACTGGACCTGCAGGGGAAGAGTTAAAACCACCCTGAGCCCAGGGTGGGGCCTTTCCAGCCATTGTTTACCAAAGGCTGTGGCCGCCCAGGGCCCTGGTGACTCACGGCTGCCTTCTCCGGCGGTTACGTTGTGTGCAGAGCGGGATCCTGCAAGCACTCGCTTCGGTTGCCCTGTCACAAGTCCCCCCAGCCCTGTGGGCTTGGGTGTTCCCCTGTTGTTCCAGGAGGCGGCACGGGAGCTGGGAACAGGAAAGAGCGAAGGGAGCCTCTGCTGTGGCGGGGAGAGGGGCAGCCGCAGATCTGTCCCAGGGCCACAGGACCAGGGCCTTTGCCCAGGATCTCAGTCTCCTGTCGCTCTGTCACTTCAGCTTTTCTATTGCTCGGCGCCCTCAACTGTCACCGGGTGACGACAGTACTTACGTCATGGGGCTGTGGTCAGCATGACATGAGCCGACCCCACACAGCACCGGCCTGTGGCCGGGCTCCCAGGGCCGGCAGGAGCATGCGCACGGGGGCCACTGCCCCTCTCCCTCCGCAGGCGCTGGCCCCGCCTCCCGCGGCGGGGGGGTGGGGCCAGGGGAGACCCCTGGGCTGTGCCGACAGTGGTGTCGCACCTCTGGCCCCATCGACGCCTCTCGTGACGGCAGCACCACGGCTCACACCGCTGGGGCCCCCTGCACACCTCGCCCCAGCTCCCAGAACTTGGGGGTCAGCCGGCCACGCTCTCTGCCCGGGTCCTTGCCTTGTTCGGAGCCACACTAGCGCACCCCCTTTCACTGCTCCCACCTCCACAGAAGGGACCTTGTCGCTTGGACTCACTTGGTTTCAAGAGAAAGGGGATTCTGGTGCTGTTAGGGGCACTGTGGGTCCCTGGTTTCCTGGGGCCTCTGTGGGCAGTTGTGGAAGGCTGCGGGAGGAACTCTTCCGGGGGCCGAGCAGGCTGGCCAGGGCCTCTGAGTGTGCAGAGCTGGGAGGCCTCAGGACACTGCTGTCTCGTGCTCCAGTCCCCACACAGCGACTCTGTCGTGAGGGGCCTGGTTACATCCCTCGGCCAGAGGCTAAGTGGCCGCTCACTCAAGCTTCTGTAGCTGGTAGCTGGCGAGGTCAGGAGTCAAACTCAGGTGTCTAAACTCTAGACCTTTGCTGTGCGCTACTTCCCGCCTTGTGCTCCCCTACGTCGCCTCCACCCTCAGTAGGACCCCAGCTTGACAGAGACCCTGGACCCAGGCCCAGAGCTGTGGGCAGGCAGCCATGCTGGGGTGGACCAGGAGGATGAGGGGTCTCCTCACCTGTCCCCGCCACCCGTGTGGCCAGTCCCCAAGCAGGGCCCCATCTTCCCTGGACACCTCAGCACTGCTGCCCATCACCAGCACGGAACCTTGCCACGTCCCGTCTCTGCCTGTGAGCCTCAGTGGGAGCTACTTGTTCCTCCTGGCCCCTTCCCTGTGGCATCTCCCACCTCCCGCCCCCCTGTCCCTCCTTCCACCACCCAACCTCCCTTCGTGTCCTTGTCTCCTTAGGCAGCTGAGTCCTACTGTCACTGTCTCACGGATTCTGCTTTCCCCTCCCGATGGCTGTCCCCTCGGGAGAGACACTGAGCCTCCCTCACCCCCGACCTCCAGTCCAGGCCTCCCTGCCAGAGGAGGTGTTGGTCACGTGGCTTCTGTCCACACCGTGACTCTCGGCCTCTGCCCCTCCCCCCGCAGGCCACCCTGCAGTTCTGCGTGGTGAAGCCGCTCATGGCCGTCAGCACCGTGGTCCTCCAGGCCTTCGGCAAGTACCGGGACGGTGACTTCGAGTAAGCAGCGGGCCCAGGGGAGAGTGTGGAGGGTACTGGGGTCAGGGTAGATGGCTTTGTCCGGAGGCTGCTGCCCTGGCTGGGGGAGTGGTGGCTGTAGGCTGGCTACACACGCACATGCAGAGCCTTCCCTTGAGTGGGGCCAAGATGGCCCAGCCCTCCTCACACCTCCCAGCACCCCTGAGCCTCCAGGCCCAAGCCTGGTAGTGACACTAGGCCCGGCCTCCAGCACAGGAGTGATCAGTCCCTCAGTATCCGTCACCTTCACACACAGACCGCAGCTTGGGTCCTGGGGGCAAGCTCAGAAGGGACAGCGGCCGCTGGTTCTCCACTCAGGGAACAAGAGGGTCAGAGCCCCAGGAGGCCGCTCTCAAGTCCCCAGGCAGCAAGCCTCTCCTGTGTAAATGGTCCACAAACGTTTTGGGGGGTTACCACGCAAACAGCCCACTGGGGCAGGTGAGCACACCAAGGCTTGGTGGGGTGTGACTTGGCTCAGGTAGAACGAGCAAAGCCAAGCCCTCAGGCACGCTGACACCTGTCATCTGACCATCAGGCTGAGTGCCCCACCCCTGGCCATAGTGGCTGCCACGCCAGCGTCCTCCTCCAGGAGGGGGGCACCGGAAGCTGCGGGCAGGTGGCTCAGATGTGCCCACAAGTGAAGCAGAGGGGGTGGGCCTGTCCCAGACTGTGGGTGCACCCCCTGCATCCCTGTCACGGCGTGCCTGCTGTGGTCACCTCTCTGTGGCCCGGGGAGCACTGTTGAGAGCCATGCAAATTGGCATTGGGGTGGGACACAGGACGGGGGAGGCCCCTTATCCTGCAGAAGGGCCTGTGCGAGCCAGGATGCTCCCCCATTCCCACAGCGTCGCCAGCGGCTACCTGTACGTGACCATCATCTACAACGTCTCTGTCAGCCTGGCCCTCTACGCCCTCTTCCTCTTCTACTTCGCCACGCGGGAGCTGCTCAGCCCCTACAGCCCCGTCCTCAAGTTCTTCATGGTCAAGTCTGTCATCTTCCTCTCTTTCTGGCAAGGTGAGCCCCTTGCCAGCCCCCATGAGGCTGCATGTGGCACACTGTCCCCTAAACCTCGTCCCTTTCCTCCCGCTTGCCATGCCAGTGCTCCTGAGGCCCAGGCCCTGGGGCTGTCCTGGGCTGGTCCCCACCCGGAGCTCCGTCCTCCAGGCACCCACTGGATAAGGAGTCCTAGCTCTCAGGGGCCTTTATAGGAGCTTTGGTGGGGCTGCTTCATGGAGGGCCCAGGAGGAGCCCGTGTAGCCGGTGCCGTCGCAGTGCTGGTAGCCAGAAAGGCACTGGGGCGTGGGGTTTCCCCACGGCCTCGGCTTCGTCGGCAGCCCCCCCCCCCCACCCACAGGAACAGCTGCGGGCCCTGCCCTCCTCCCACCCACCCTGGCATTTGGCTGGGGTGGGGGGAGCCGCACGGAGGGTGGGGGGCTGGGAAGGGGGTCCGGCCTGGGCCAGAAAGCCACCGCCCACCCCTTCCAGGCATGCTGTTGGCCATCCTGGAGAAGTGTGGGGCCATCCCCAAGATCCACTCAGCCCGAGTGTCGGTGGGCGAGGGCACCGTGGCTGCCGGCTACCAGGACTTCATCATCTGCGTGGAGATGTTCTTTGCGGCCCTGGCCCTGCGCCACGCCTTCACCTACAAGGTCTATGCCGACAAGAGTCTGGACGCGCAAGGTAGGAGCCACGGTCCTGGGGGTGACCCTGACGGGAGGGGCGCGCCCAGCCCTGCCCAGGGCCCTGCCTGCCCCCATGTGTCCTGCAGGCCTGGAGGGCTCAGGAGCCCCAGGCTGCGTGTAGGTGTGGCCTGGAGGCCAGGCCCCCCTTTGGTGGCAGGTCTGGAGTTGGAACACCCCCTTGGGAAGGTCAGGGCAGAGACGGAGTAGAGGAGTGCCTGAGGGTTCCTGAGGCTGAACTCAGTTATCCCCTTTATCCTGTAATTCTGTCTCCAAGGTTCTTTTTTTCCCCTTCAACGTGATTAGTTCTCAGAAACAGACTCAGATGGTAGTAGCTTTGAACAGCTTTTTTCACTTTTATGTATTTTTTCTCTTACACCTGTTGCTCTTCCTCTTTGTTAGCTCGGGGCCTGGAAACTGTAATTATAGTCAGAGCGCCCTGGAGAGCTTTAAAAGCCCCTCTCTGGCTCCACCATCAGTGATTCTGCAGTAACTGGGCTGGGCCCAGGCCTGGCAGGGTGTGGTTTCAGAGCCAGGGGTGGGGCTCCCTCTGGCCGCTGCTGGGCTGGGAGGGCGGTCCTGGGGGCAGGAAGAGGGGTCTGGGAACACCTGACTTGTGGGAGGAGGTGGGAGGGCGGGGGTGGGGGGGGAGCATCCTGGTCTGACACCTCTGTGCTGGAGCTGCAGTCCCCTTCCTGTGCGGTTGGAGGCAGGAAGCCCACTGCCCCAGGCCCACCCCCGTGCCCACCACAGGCCCCAGGAGCCGGGTACTAAGAGTAGAGAGGCACTGGCCTGGCCTAAGGCCGGGCTCCTCAACCCCCACCCCATCCCCACCTCTTACCTCCCAGTTCTGTCCCTGGTTGGGAGGAGGCCTCAAAATGCCTGAGTGGCTGCCAGAGGCATGGACTGTACCCCAGGCCTCCCGTCTCGCTGACCGGGGCTGGGGGGCTTTGTCCGTGTTTGACCGCGTACCGACTCAGGGCCAGGCAGTGCTGGCCACGGCTCACTGCTGCCGCTGGCGTTGTGCCTGCTCCTCCCAGGGCCCCAGTTGGAAGGATCTGAGGAACACCTTCCCTGGTCCCGACAGACCCTGTGCCCTTGGGAAAGTCAGCCTTGTGCCTGGAGCCTGCGAAGGTTTAAAAGGGTTTAAGGAACCATTTCTGTGCATGGTGGCCCTGCCGCGGCGCTCAGCAGGCGCCTCGGCTATCTTCGTGTCCCCAGTGGTCCAGCTCTGGCAGGGACCCCCGCCCAGCTAGGGAAAGCTGCTGCTCACCCTTGCCCTCTGTGCTGGTCCCAGCCAGTCGTGTGCCCGCTAACCACAGCACACAGCCCTCAGCCCTCCAGCCAGGTGTGGGTGCAGAGCCAGCTCTGCCCACCAAGCCGCCTGCACAAGAAACCCCCGCCCCAGCCCCAATTTCCTGTCTGTGAGGTGGCGAGAGGTTTGTAGAGCACAGGGCACAGGCTTAGCAATTCCAGCCCTACCTGAAGAGGAGTGAGGGTCTGGGGTCCTGACTCAGGGCCAGAGGCTGACCTCAGACCACCATTCTGGTGCCCACTGTTTGCGCTCCACCCAGCCACAGAGGGAATCATTCCTCGGTGGATACTCCACCCGGGCCCTGGGAGGGAGCTGGGGCGGCCTGCGTGTGGGTGGGGCCGAGGGCCAAGGGCTGGGGGCGAGCGGGAGCGCTGGCCTGGGTGGCGGCGCGCGGTGTTCACTCAGCTGTCTCTCGTCTTTTCTATTTCTCCTGCTTCTCCCCCTCCCCCGCCTACCCTGCTTTTGCCCCGGGTTTGGCCACGGGCAGTGCCAACATACGGTCCTTACGGTAGGTTCTGCTCTCGGTCTGCACGTCTGTCCTGCACGCTGGTCCTGGTCACTGTCACACCAGCATGCCTCTCTCCCTGGCCACTTCTCTGTGTCCCTGTCTGCCTCCCCTCAGACACCCCTGGGTGGCAGAGCCCAGAGCACCTGCCTGCCCAGGGCCACCCTCTGTAGAGCTCGCCTGCATCTGTCCTGGTCTTTCTCTGTCCCGGAATCCGCCCTGATTGGTTCTGGGGCACAGCGCTTGTTCCCGGGAAACCAGGTGCGTTGGGCACGGCCCACGGCAGAGGGCACAGAGAGCAGGCGAGTCCAGTCTGAAGGCCAGGGTGCGAGTTGGGCTCATCCCTTACCGCCCAGTTCTGTGGCCTGGGCCTGCGGGACGGTCCGTCAGAGAGGGAGTTTAGATCAGCTCATCAGGGCTGGTAGCTCCTGGCCGCCCGGAGAGGGGCCTCTTCTGCTGGTCCAGCCCTCCACGTCTGACCTGATGGAGCAGGTCCCTGGTCCGCTCCCCCGGGAGAAGTGGCGCGGCTGGTGCCCGTGGAGCCGGAGCACCCCTGGCTCCCAAGCCCCCTTCCCCAGCACTCCCTCCTTCAGTCGATGCTGAGCCTGGGCCCGCCTCCCTGGGGCCTTCTGGGCTCACTGCCTGCATCGCGCCAGTCCGCACGCCTGCCCCGTCCCGCAGGCCGACTCGGCCCCCGTGGCTGCTTACCTCCACTCCCTTCGGAGGCGCTCAGCCCTGTGCCCCAGCCAGAAGCGTTCTTTGCCTGCACCCCGCAATGTGCAGGACCCTGTTCTCTGTCCCAGGAGGGGGTGGTTGGATGACACAGCCTGGCGGGGCGGTCCCAGGCTTGGGGTGGGCTGTGCCGCCTCACCCCCTGCCAGCCAGGCCCCTCACCCCGCCGTGCCCCGCCCCGCAGGCCGCTGCGCCCCCATGAAGAGCATCTCCAGCAGCCTCAAGGAGACCATGAACCCGCACGACATCGTGCAGGACGCCATCCATAACTTCTCGCCCGCCTACCAGCAGTACACGCAGCAGTCCACGCTGGAGCCCGGGCCCAGCTGGCACGGTGGCGCCCACGGCCTCGCGCGCTCCCACAGCCTCAGCGGCGCCCGCGACAACGAGAAGACTCTCCTGCTCAGCTCCGACGACGAGTTCTAGGCGCCTCAGCCGCTGCTGGGGAGGATGGGTGCCTCGGCCCCGGGCAGGGTGTGCCCCTCCAGCCTCATGCCCAGGCCAGGAGGCAAGCTGGCACAGCTTTGGCATTGCCCTTTAATTTATTGGACCAGAGACACTCACATTGCTTCCAGTGGAACAGCCGGTCGCTGTCTGCCGAGGGAACAGCCCGGGCTCACCCGCAAGCCTTCAGGAATATGTATACAAGGCCAAACCTGCAGGACTGGGGTGGGGAGCAGAGGATCCTGGGAGTGACTCCCGTGCCCCCATGGCTTGTCCTGCGGTGGCAGTGTGTCGGGACCAGCTGTGCCCCAGACCCAGACGCTTGTGTCGCGGACTAGCAGCCACAGTCTTCTCAGCTCTGTCCCTAGGTCCTTGCCTTCCCCCACCAGACTCACAGCCCCACCCCCGAACACCGTGCAATATAGCTCTTCCCCACCTGTCACTCCTTGTCTGATGCTAGATTAGCCTCACCTGAGCAGAAGGAGGGAACACCCCTTGTGAACCCCCTCCTGGCCCAGGCCTGCCTGGCATGCTGCCCAGATCAGAGCCTGACACCAAGAGCCACAGGCCCACTGGGCAGGGTGCTCAGCTGCCCCTATGCCCCTCTTCTGTTGATGTGTCCTCCCCCAGTCGGGGGTCCCTGAGCCCCTGGGTGTCTTCTCAGTGGCTGTACCTTTGCCTGTCTCATGCCCCTTCCTCCTGGCCTGCTGAGGACAGCCAGCAGCCCACACTGCCCCCTTGGGTCTGTCTTCTTGAGAGCATTTCTGGACAGAGCCCTTACTCCCTGTTTGCTCACAGGGTCAGGGGCTCCCCGCTTCCTTCCCAGGCTGAGTGATCAGAACCTGGGCTGGGGCATGGTCTGTGGCTGGGGATCCTCCCTCACATTTCACGGGGAGAATCTGCGTTTCTACCTTTCAGACCAACTTCTGGAGGACACAGCTCTGGAGGAGGGAGGGCGGAGGGCTGGGGCATGCAGCAGAGGGCCCTGGCCCCAGGTCCACACAGGGCCCGGTGTCCTCCTCACCTGGTCCCCCTAGCCCATCTCTTCTGTGCCTTAGTCACATACGAAAGCTCCCCCTCCCCAGGCCTTCGGTCTACCCCAGACAGCCCCCTGTTCAGCTGCTGGCACTCAGAAGATCCTGCAGTGCTGGGCCAAGCGCCCTTCGGCCTCAGGGGTAGCCAGGGCTGCCCTGCCCTTGCCCACCTCTGCACCATGCCCCTGGAGCTTCCCTGGGCCAGAGCCCCCATGCCGGCTGGGCTCACTCCCAGCAGGCACTGCTTGTGTGTGCAGGCAGGGTGGCCCACCCCCAAGTGGCGTCTGGGCTGCAGCAGCCTGGGGAAGGGGCAGGCTGAGGGAGGAGGGCCCAGCCCTGTGGCTTTGGAACGTCCCCGTGGCACCTCTCTCCTCTCAGCCACTCCTGGAGTGAGCCGAGCCGAGGGTTTAGTAGGGGTTCCGTCCCAGTAATCTTTCCAGGCTCTTGGCCCTTGTGACCGAGCCAGCCCCCTGGAGGGACAGCTGCCTGCTTGAGAGGTGCCGGAGGCCAGCTCTGGGCCCCTGTCTGGTGGGCTTGGCCAGCTAGTACCGAGCTGCGGGTTGGTGCAGGCTGTCCGAGAATGCCCTCTGTCTGTCCCCAGTCCCACTGTTTCCTCCCGCAAATCGGTTTCTCTGATTCCCCTTCTAGGCCAAAGTGTGTGGCTGACTCCCTGCCCCCAGCCTCTGCCCACCCTGGCTCGCCCTCCAGCTCAGCGGCAGGGAGCCAGCGGCCCCCAGGGAGATGGGGCTAGGAACTCGTGCCTGACCACGCCACCCCTTCCTCCTAGGATTCGTAACCTAACTCGTCTTTTTTTTTTTTTTTAAATTTTCTTCCTGGTAGAATAGCTCTTTGTACATAAAAATACTTGAAAAATTAACTGTATGACGTATGAGAGACAGAGCCCCTAGTTTTGTATCGCTTACGACTGCCATGAGCCCCACCGGAAAGCCGCTCTATTTTGGTCCCTGTGACATTTTCAGTGCGTGACAGAAGTGAGCACGTGAAGTGAGAGAGGGATATATATATGAGATAATATAGATTGTACTGAAATCTGCTCTGCCTGTGGGTGAGGTTTTTTTCCTGCCTCCTCCCAACCCTGGGGGTGTGTTGGGGGCGGGGGTGTTTTAGGAAACCTTTGCCCTTCCGCCATGTAACGTGGAGGTGATGGGGGGATTCATGTTGTCAGAGACTAAAATCAGGGTCCAGGCCTCCAGTGGACAGTGTCACCCCCTCCCCACGGCTGGCGTGACACAGGGGTGGCTTTGACGCCCACCCTCCCGCCCTTGCTGCAGGTGTCTCTCGGGGAGTTACGGAGAGTTCCTAGGGTCCTCACTTTTTACAAACTGTCCCTGCTTCCCTGAGCCCACCCTCCACCGTGGGACCCTCTGTGCCCCCCACTAGGGGCAAGGCCTGGAACGGAGCCTGCTGGGCAGCGGGTGCTGCCCCTACTCACCAGGGCAGGTATCCTGCCACCACCTCCACATGCCTTCTCGGCCGGCAGAGGGGCCGGCTGCGCTGACTTAGGCACTCGGGAATGCAGCGGGGGCGGGGGAAATTCCCAGCCTCGGCCCATCCTCCTGCAGCTTCCACGGTCTGTTCCGCAGGCCTGAGCTCAGCATCTCAGGATTGGGTGAGGACCAGCCGGAGGGCGAGGACGGCCTGTGGACCCCGCCCCCCGCCACGGGGTTGGGTCTTTCCTTCCCTATCACATTCTGCGACCTCTCGCAGCCCCCTGCCAGCCCCGCTGTCATCCCCATTCCCAGCCTCACAGCCCTCACTGCAGGGGCACGTTCTTGTAAAGCTTTAACTATGTGTTCAAGCCTGCAGCCCTCCAGGGCCCAGTGCTGGTCACACCTGTGCCCTCAGAGTACCTTTCTGGTACATATGGCTAAACTGAGGCTGCAAGAAGCTAAATAAGTAATCAGAAGTCACACAGCTAGGAAAATGCTCACGTGGATTCAAACCCCGATTTCCCTGAGCCGCAGCATACCCCGTCTCTCTGGGCCTGGGATGGGGCACAGTTGCCTCTTTTTTTTTTTTTTAAGATTTTATTTATTTATTTTTAGAGAGGGAAGGGAGGGAGAGAGAGAGAGAGAAACATCAGTGTGTGGTTGCTGGGGGATACGGCCTGCAACCCAGGCATGTGCCCTGACTGGGAATCGAACCTGCGATGCCTGGTTCGCAGCCCGAGCTCAATCCACTGAGCCACACCAGCCAGGGCGCACAGTTGCCTCTTAGGCCTGCGGCCCGGGACTGAGGAAGCCACCCTTCTCCCTGCCTCCCTGTGCCTTCTGGAACACGAGGGGAGGATTTGCTACTTGGCTGCAGAAAATCAGACCTCGGTGGGAAAGTGTGGGAACAATTACTCTTCAATCTGGGAGTTTTCAAACCGATTTGGGTGGGACTGGGTTCTCACTGAGGAGATGCCCAGGAAACTCAAGCCTACGTTTCACTGTGGCCCCGGCTTCGTCTCCCCCAAGGCGGGTCCTTGGCTCGGGCACCAGATGGAAGGACAGATGTCTGGGCACTGCCTACCCGGGTGCCCACCTCCAGCCCACCCCCAGCCCACGCAAGAACTAGTAGTGATGGTGCATAGCTTTTTTGTTTGTTGTTTTAATCCGAACCCAAGGATATGTGTATTGATTTTAGAGAGAGGAAAAGAGGAAGTGGGGGGAAGAGGGAAAAAAACATCAGCGAGAGAGAACCCAATGAGTTGCCTCCCATGTGCACCCCAGCGAGGGACCAAACCCACAACCTAGGTGTGTGCCCCAACCAGGGATCGAACCTGAAACCTTTTGTTGTCTGGGACGATGCTTTAACCACCTGGGCCACCGGCCAGGGCGGCATAGTTTTTGTTTGCGAATTGGAGCAACCTTTTTGGGGTGGGAAAGCACAACTCCACCTTGGGCCCCTCATTTAGAACCCCCCAAAAACCAGGATGAACACGTCTTCGCTGTGGAAATAGAGAACTTGTCTTTATTCAGAGTCTACAAAATACAGAAGGCGGTAGCTCGCTCACTGTAAGTCAGAAAATAAATAAATTCTGGGGGCCGGGCAATTTTTTTAAAAACTTTTTTTTTTTTTGGTTGTTGCTATCCGGCTTTCCCTAAATATAAGATAAAATGTGATTTATTTGCAGATATAAAATATAAAGTCCAGCTCTGGGCCCCATGACACTTTTCCCAGGGGGTGGTCACCAGGGCTCCGGCTGGAGAGAATAACTTATTCGTGCAATAAATAAACAGTGGGGAGGGTGGGGGAGGGGGGCTGGGCTTCCACCAACAGTCAGTGGCCGCGGTCAGTCCCCACCGGGGTGGACAGTCACAGGGAAGAGGTGAGGACCCCTCACCCAGGCTGTTAGACCACAGGACCTGCCTTCTCATCTCCCCTTTCTCTCTGGCTGGCCAGCTCCCTCCCTCTCTTCCCTCGGAGTCACCTTCTCTCTCCCTCTACCCCTCTCACCTTGGCTCACCGCTGTCTCCCAGGCCGCAGAGGCCCTTCCACCGGCCTCAGTCCCAGCCCACTGTCCCCCTGACAACCACAGCCAGGGATCTCCAGGCAGCAGTGGGAGAACCTGGCTCGGAGACCCAGTTCGACCACTAAGCATATGCGGCCCATCCATGGGAGACCTGTTTCCCCACCTGTTCACTGGGCTTCACCAGGTGATTTCCGCAGGCCCGAAGCGGAGGTGGGAGCGTCAGCGTCCCAGCCGGACAGTCCCACAAGACAACTACGGGGCCAAACCCAGCGCTGCATCCCAGGAGGATGAGGAGGGGCCGTTGGCATAATCTGAGCAAACAGTTTACAAAGTGGTCCTCTTCTCGATGGCTCTTATGTAACCGAGTCCGCTCCGTATCCCACCCTCCCGGTCTAAGAAGGCTGAACCCTCAGCCAAGGGAGACCCTTGACCGCAACCCCACCCTACCTCCTATCTCACTAAAGTCACCCCTTCCCAGGGCTATTGGGTCCCAATGTCAAGGGGTGCACAAGGAAGACAGGGTCTGGGGAGAAGACTGTGATAACCACAGGGGCTGGTGGCTGAAGAGAAATGGCACCTGGGGGCAGAGGTTGTGCTCGGGCATTTCGAGAAGGGATTGGGGATCGGGGGCGTGGTTTGGGAGCGGGGCGTGGTCGGGGCGCAGCGGGCACTAGGAGCAGGCGGCGGGGGCGGGGCCTGGGGCGGGGCCGGGACTCGGAGCAGACTTGACGATGGTGATGACGCTGGCTGGGGCCACCAGCGCCGCTGGCCCTCGGGAGGCGGAGACAGAGCGCGCGAAGCCCTGCAGGGCCTCGCACTTGCCGCGCAGGGCGTCGAGCTCCAGGCGCATGGCGGCGTTCTCGCGCGCCAGCTTGTCCACCTCGCGCTCCAGCTCAGACTTCTGCTTCTGCAGCTCCTCCTTCTGGCACACGCGCTTCACGCGGCAGCTGGCCGCGTAACCGCGGTTCTTGAGGGTGCGGCGCCTCTGCTTGAGCCGCGTCACCTCCTCGGCCGAGAGCCCACGCAGGTGCCGGTTCAGCTCGCGCACAGACAGCCCCATCAGTGCCTCGTCGGACAGGTGTGGTGTGTTCTCACTGAGCTCACGCTTGATCTGCAGGCAGCACGGTGGACGCGTGGGGAAACCGAGGCCCGGGGTCACGCCCTTGCCTGCGGGCAGTGAGCCAGGGGCCTGGCACGCATCGGGTGCTGGGGACCGCTCCACACCTCCCCCGCCATAGGCATAGAGGTGGTGGCTGGACTTGTTCCAAGACCTCCAAGTGGGGCAGGTACCCGCAAATGGGAAACCGGGCCAAACCAGGATCAGAACTCACAAGGAGCCACCCCAAAGTTCATCCCAAATCCTGACCCAGCGACCAGGCTCGGACTCAGCTAAAGAAGCCCAGGAAAGTGGCTCTGAAGTCCTGCCACCCAGTGGGCACTGTCCGGATGGGGAAACAGGTTCAGAAAGGGAAGTGACCAGCCTGCGGGGGAAGTGGGGGACACAGCCTATGGCCGGAGCCCAGTCTCCTGGTTTCCAGCCGTGACCTCACAAATGTCTGATGCCTGCTGGGCGGCTCTTGGGGATTCCAGGTACTGAAGGGGAAGTGGGCTGGGGAGCTGGAGATGGGGAGCCCAGCCTGAGCAGGGGTGGCGGGGGGACTGGGAACCACAGGAGCTGCCTCCTCACCTTCAGCGCTTTGCTGGATAAGGGATCCACAGACATGTTGGCAGAAGGTGCCCTCTGGGCTGAGACCTAGGGGGGAGAAGAGACCAAGGTCACTTTTTGTCTCCCCATGGCAGCTGTTCCTCGTGCGTATCTTTGCTCGGGGCCCCTCTTCCACGAGGCCTATTTGGCTGAAGCACCCCTGGTGTCCTGTCATTGATCCCCACTTGCTGACCTTCCTAACGGTCACCTCTGCTGCAAGTATCTTACGTCTGGTGACTTGCTCATGGTCTGTCTCTCTCCCTCACACCTCCCTTCACTGAAATGTGAGTCTACGAGGGTCAAGGCCTTGTCCTGCCGCCACATCAATATGCCTAGCTCAGCGTCTGGCACATGGTAAGTTCTCAGTAAGTGTGCACCAAAGGAGGGGACCCCCACCACCCCTCCTGGCCTCCTCCACACGGGGGCCAGACGTGTATTTTGTTTTATTTTTTTTTAATCTTTTCATTAAAGCACTAACTACATACAGAAAAGTACACAGAAAACATGTGTCCTAGTCAATGACATTTCACGGAGTCCCATCAGCACCCCGTCCAAACGCCGTAAGTCCCGCCCCCACCCTCTCCCTGCGCAGACCTCCCTCATTCAGACCTGTGTTCTGGAAAAGCCTCCCCCACCTGGGGGCAGCCCAGTCCAGATTTGGCACTGCCCTAGCATGTGCTTGGCACTGGGGAGACATGGATGGAGGGTATGTTCTGCGGGCTGGTGGCCATTGCTCTGGGCTGGGAAAGGCACTGTCTCCCAGAGTCCCTGCTCCTCCTCTGCTAATCCCCATGGGAATGCGATGGAGGGGAGGAGCAGAGGCGGAGTGGGCAGGAGGGCGGCTGGAGACCAGCATCCCGTCAGTCCTCACTAGGCAGGAGCTGAAACCCAGTTCCAGACCGTGGTGGCCTGAGCTGTCTGCGGGGCTAGCCTCTGATCCATTGTGGCCAGCCCAGGCGTCTTGCAGAGACATGGTGGGAAAATGGAAAGTGTACGGACTTGGGCCCCCAGACACCCTGCGGCCTTTCAGAGGTTGTCTCACTCACCAGTGGTGGGGTTCCGGCGTGTCAGGGAACCTCTCTGTGCCTCAATTTCCCCACAGTGATACAGGGTGGCCATGTGTTAAGTCAGACCATGTTACTCTTCTCTCAGGACCCTCCCGTGGCTCCCACGTCACTTGGATTACAGCTCAAGTCACCACAGCGGCCCAGGAGGTGCTAGTGATGTGGCCTCAGCAAATGCCTGACTTCAGCCCCTGCTTCGCTCCCCCTCCCTTCCCCCATTCCAGCTGCACCCGCCTCCTTAAACCTTCCACGCTCACGGCTCCCCAGAGTCCGTGCGCCGGCTCTCCCACCTGCCGCGAGTCCTCTTCCCTTAAACGGCCACAGAGCGTGCTTCCTCTCGTCCTGTGGGTCTCTCTCCAAACCTCATGTTCTCCCTCAGTGCCTGATACACATGCCCACACGCGCGCCCGCACGCGCACGCCCTCCCTTCCCCACCGCGTGTTTCTCTATGGCACGACTCGCTCTGTGTGTTGTAATTATTATCACCCACATGTATTTTACCTATCTGTTCAGTGGCTGCTGCCCCGTTAGCAGGCCAGCTCTGGACAGCAGGGATCCTGTCCCGTCCACTGCTGTGTCCCCCGTGCTCAGAGCGGTGCGTGGCACAGAGCAGAAGCTCCAGTAATGGTCGCTGAATTCTCAGCGTGACTCAGGCCGAGGTGGGGACAGGCCAGGGTTTCTTAGAAATCCCCCAGCCCCTCCAGCCCACGCGGCCGGGGGATCTGACGCCAGAGGGAAGCGAGGACTGGTACAGGAAAGGGAAGTCAGCCCTTCCAGAGATCCCCTGGCAGAGGCCACGACGCTGGCCCAGGGGCAAGGAGGGTCTTCGGAGCCGCCTACACCCTTGTGGTAGAGCTGAGGGGAAAACTGAGGCCCAGAAAGTCCCAAGTCAGGACCACCACTTAGAGACCCTCATCCACCCCCCCCCCATGCTACCCTTCAGTGCAGGCCACCTCCCGCCAACACCCCCCCAGGGAGGTCCTGGTTTGTCCACTCATCCTCCACACCGCGCTCAGAGGCTCTTTCCACCACGTGGGTCTGACCACGTCGTCACCCAGATTCGGACCTGCCATGGCTCCCTACCACCCTGGGGGCCAAGGTCCAAGCCCCCACATGGCTCCTAGGCTCATTCCCACTGCTCTCCACCTCTGTTCTGTGCTTCAGCCACGTGGAATTTCTTTCATTTCCTCCCACCCCACGCTTTCTTTCTCTGGGCCGCCCCACACCCTATGACACCTCTCCCCTCCTTCAACTGACAGACTCCTACTCATCCTTCTGCTTTGGGTATAGACATTGCCTCCTCCAGGAAGCCCTCCCTGACCCCTAGGGCTTGTAAGGCATTCCCCTGCATTGTAACAGTCTGTTTCCTTGTCTGCCCACCAGACAGGAAGCTCCACAGGCAGGAACCGGGCCGAGGCAGGCCTGGGTTCTGAGGCCACCAGGTGGGGCCTGGCAGAGAGCAGGTGCCAGTGAGGGGTGGATAGGTACAGCCTCTGATACCATCCGTCACCTAGCTTGTCGGTATCTGGACCAAGTGCCAAGCCCAAGCCCAGCGGAATGCTATCGAGAGAAAACCCTCCTGGCCGCATCTCCAGTTCTTCCTCCTTTTCACCTGCTTCCTGGTGTCTGCATGTCAGGGCTGGTACCAGATGCTAGGAGGAAGAGCAGGAGCAGAAGGGGTTCTGTCTTCAGGATGCTTGGCCCCCAGGTCGGGCATGGGAAATGAGGAAAGGAGCACTGGATTCAGAGTCAAGCCCAGGTTTGAATCCCATCTCTGTTTTCCAGGCTGTGTGACCTTGGGCAAGCTACTCCACCTCTCTGGTCTCCACTTGTCTGTAAAAATACCACCTGCTCCCAGAGCTTTGGTGGAGCCAAGGGCAGAGGTCAGTGAGCATCTGAGGGGTCGTGAGATAAACCGAGTCTGTCCAGGAGGGGCCAGGCCTACAGCAATCATTGGGGTCTCTCTTCTACCCGGCATCTCCCCACTGGCTGGGGTGGCACAGGAAAGGCCCCCACCTCCTGACTTTATGCAAGGGGAGGAGAAGACCCAGGGAGGGACGTCTCTAGCCTGAAGTCACACAGCGAGTGAGTGGCTGCCTGCCCCCAGATCAGGAGGGGTTCTGACCACCGAATCCTGGTCCTCCCAACAGCCCTGTGAGAGAATGCCCAGAGAGGTCGGCAGAGCAGTTCAGGTCACACAGCTAAAACGGGGTGGTGCTGAAGAGGAGGCTGGACTGGCCAGTCTCCAAGGCCACACGCTCGATGTGCCAGGGTTCCTGTGGGGTCTGCCAGGGATAGGCAAACGCATGCAGACAGCCAGGCCACCTTGCTGGCTAGGGGGGCATTGGGTGTTAGGTGACACTGGCAATCTGGGCGTTACAGAGAGACCTGGTGGGAGGGGGTAAGCCTCTCCCTACATAGGTTAACTGACAGCCTGTTGGATGCTGGGTACTGAGCTTTGGGTGCTATGGCTGATGCAGAAACTCGGAGGCTTGGCCCCTTGGACAAGTCATTTCTCCTCTCTGGGCCTTGGTTTCCTCGCCTGTGAAGTGGGGACGGTTACAGGAGCTTTAGTGTGTAAAATACAAGTGGCTTAGACAAGGCCAGAAGTGGCAGGTGGTTGGCTTCTCTCGCCCTCCCCCCTCCCCCGTTCTGTAAAATGACTAAAGGCCCCACCCACTGGGCCGGCTGCGATTCTGAGCACTCTTAGGCCCTAGGGAGGCCCTGAACCTGTTCTTCTCTCCTTTCTTCCTCCTCGTCCTCCTCCTCCTCCTCCTCCTGTCTAGCCTCAGCCCCCTCGCCCACATCCTGAATGTCAGCTGAGACACTCATGTTTGCCCAGGAATGTCCCTAGGTCAGCAAAGTCAGGCAATCACAGAAAGTCACAAGAAGGGGGAACTTTCTGATAACCGTAGGCTCTCAGCCTCCAGCCCCAGGCCGGGGGCTGCTCTAAACCACGGAGCTGGACCCTCCACCGGGACTGCCTTGGCCACTATGGTGGGTAGACCTTGGGCCTGAGATGGTGGCTGATCCAACCTCCTTGTTCTGTCACTGAGACAACCGAGCAGCTGTTTGGTGGCAGTGGTAGGCTAGAACCCAGGAGTCCTGAACCCCAGCTCAAGGCTCTTTCCTCAGTGCCAGCTACCACACACACACACACACACACACACACCCCTTCTTCTCTTTGAGGCCAGCAGAGCAACCTCCAGGGGCTGCAGGTTCCTAACATTCTTTTGGAGGCATGGAGAATAAACTTACTCTTGGGAGATTGACAGCTGCCCCGCCCAGTCTGCAGCCACAAGACCTCCCACAGTCCCCTCCCTCCTTCCCCCCTTCCATCCATTCCAGGGACATCCTGCAGACGGCCCACCCACCCACTGGCACGGGCTCCTCTCTGGCTGCTGAACCATTCTGCTTCCTCTGTGAGGACAGAGGGAAAAAATGTGTTTTCCCGGGCCTTGGCAGCCAGCACTGGTGGAGCCTCCTCCCTGCTGGAAAGGGGAGCGAAGCTGGGAGGGCTCAGCCCCTCAGGAAAGCAGGAGCCCTGGGAATCCAGCTCCAGTTCTGCAGGCGCTCACACTCACTGTGTGACTTCAGGCACACCGTTCCCTCTCTGGGGGCCTCACTTTCCTAACAGGCCGGACCCCCACCAAGCCTAAGGTACCTTCTAGCCTGACAATCTTGGAGTTTAGAGTGCCAGATTCTGGCTTGGAATGTAGCCCCAGGACCACTAGCAGAGTGGAGATCCGAGAGATAGAAAGGAAATCAGTGAAGGCTTCCTGGAGGCAGGGGCAGGAGAATAACAAACTCAGAGACTATCAGCTTTGACTATTCCTCTGCTCAACCTGCACAGCCAAAGACCACTTCCTCTTTCAGCTGAACTATGACCATAGCTGCCTCCTCACTGGCTTCTAGTCTTGCCCGCCTCCACCTCTGACCCCACCATCTATTTTTCCCCAAGGCTGTCAGAGAATCATTACTGACACAAACCTACAAACCTATGTTCAGCCCATTTCAAAACCCTGTGATGCCAGCCACCCCCCTAGCCCACACAGTGGGGCCTTCAGGCCTCAGTCATGTTCTTAGTCCACTATCTCCCAGGATCCTCTTGGACTCAGTGCTCATTCATTCATTCAATCAGCCAACGCCAAGAAGCATCTCCTATGTGTAGATGGGGCCAGGCCCCAAACACCCTGAAGGGTCAAGAATGAATCACAGCCTCTGCCCTTTAGGGCTTCACAGACCATCATCACTCCATCTGACAACCTGGCTCCCTGGTCACCTCCTCGGGGAAGCCTTCCTTGATTGCCCTAGGTAAGTTGAAGCCCTATTACTGGCCTACCTTGGAGATCCTCTGGGTGTGGTTCCAGACCACGGCAATAAAGCAAATATCACAATTAAGCAAGTCACAGGAATTTTTTGGTTTCCCAGTGCATATAAAAGTTATGTTTACACTATACTGTAGTCTATTAAGTGTGCATAGCATTATGTCTAAAAAAAAAAGCATCATTTAAAAAGACTTTGTTTCTAAAAGATGCTAACCATTATTTGAGCCTGTTGGAAAAATGGTGCCGGCAGACTCGTTCCACGTAGGGTTGCCGCAAACCATCAGTTTGTCAAAAACAGCATCTGCAATTTTTAAAGCAAAGCACGAAAACACGAGGTGTGCCTGTGCTGTATACTTGCAAGCCACAGGGACTTCCCTCTCGTAGCACCAGCTCCGCTGTGGTTTTGCCTGCAGTTTAGCAGCTCTTCCTTCCACTGTGCCTCCTCTCGTTCACTATGAGCTCCCAGAGGGCAGACCGTGGGTCTGGTTTGGTCACGGTCTCATCGCCAGCATCGGTCCATGGCAGGGTCCATGGCAGGCAGGGCCCCTGGCAATGCAGGCTAAAAGCATCAGGACTGAGGGAGGCACAGGGGCCGAGGGAACCCACGTGGGGTCACAGGCCCTCGTGGAGACCCAGGAGTGACCCAGTGGGTCGAGGCTTTCAGCACCAGCTTCCCACCAGTGACTGAGCCACCCAGCCGCTTCCCCTTGTCCTCTGACCCCCAGCCCTACTCAGGGATGTTTCCCGCCCAGCTTTGAGGACGGGCCGACTGGTTCTTGTGCTCCTGAGGCCCACCTCCCTTCCTGAATCCAACACATTCCTGGACATCCTTGGCCTTGACCTGAGGCTGTTGGCTCTGCTTTCTCTCCCACAGTTCTCCTGGGAAAAAGCCTGTGTGCAGAGGCTGCCATACCTTCCCCTTTGTACCCCCATCCTGCCACCTGGATGTCACTGAGTTCCTGCAGCAGATGGGGATACTGAGGTTCCCCACTGCAGTAGCAGAACTCACCAGGGCTCAGAGATTCAAAGTTAAAAGGTCATCTGGTTCTTCATCCCAGCAAGCTCCACTGACCCTCCAGGATTCTATAGCCCCGTGGCTGGGGAGAAGGGGAGGGCAGAATAGAAGCAAGGAATCCCTAGCTCCCAGCCCATTTCTCAGGCTGCTGGGCTAAACAGATTTCTGCAGGGCTGATAAAGGGGATCTAGGGCTAGGGTGGGCCCCCACCTCTCACACATTAGCCCTCCGTGCACTGAGACCACCTGTCCCACTACCTGTTGACCGTGCCTCCCCGGGATCAGAGGACTCTGGGAAGTCCAGCTGGCCCAGTCTCTCAACTAGATCCTCAGGTCCGGCCATCAGCAAGTATGTCAGACTAGTCCCACTTGTAACTGAAACCACCAGGAGGACAGAAACCAGCTCCACCCCAGCCTCCGGTCTCACCCTCCCAGACCCAACAGGTACAAGCTCCAGAACCTGGACCAGCCCCAGTAGCCACCAGACAGAGGAAGCCCAGGATTCCTTCCTACCTTCCCGCTCTGTTGTGGGTGTCCACTTCCTCCTGAGATTGAAGGGATGGGTGACCCTGGGGATGAAGGGCAGGCCAGAGGGTCCCCTGCCTCACCCCCAGCCCTGTGAGGCAGGGCCTTTGATACTTTGTCCCACCCTGTGGCTGCAAGCCCTGGCTCAGGGCAGGGGACAAACAGCGAGGTTACATGGCCCCAGCGCTGGGAAACTCCGCCACAGCAGGGGCTGCTCCAGCGCGTGGAAGGGGAACAGCCTGAGAATTCCCAGACTCCGTGTGACCATGAACCGGGCCGCTTCCCTAGCTCAGGTCCCTATTCCGCGTTTACTCATGGGGCACACTCCTTCCAGGGTACGCACCGCTGGTACACAGGCCCGAGGGTTCTCCACCGCCTGGGAGTGCGCAGCTGCCTCTCCGTCTGTCTCTCCGTTTCTCCCTCCCTCCCTCCCTCCCTCCCTCCCTCCACAGTACACCTCGCGCACACGCATCAGGCAGGATATTCAGGACGCAGGCCAGGGAACACACACACACACACACACACACACACACACACGCCCTGCGTAAACAAACCGAGCACGCCCGGCTTGCGGGCACCAGTCCAGGGACTGTTCTCACCGAGTCACGTACGTGCACACACCGCCCGCGGCCCCGCCTGGGCAGAAGCTGACGCTCTCCAGCCCGCGATGCCCCTTCCTGCCGGGCTTCGCTGCCTCCGGGCCGGCGCCCCCGGAAGAGGCCCATCACCTCCGCACCCCGCCGAGCTCGCCGCTGCCCCTACTCGTTCCCCGGACTTCTGCCCCTCCCCTCCCGCCAACCCTCCGAGCGGCGGGTACACCGGAGCGCCGACGGAGCCGGCTCCGGCGCCCCGCCCCAGGCACGTACCGGGGACTAGGAGACCCCGCTGCCTCTCCGGACCCACGGTCCTCACCCTGCTCTGGATCCGCCTCTCCTGGCGCCCCTGGAACGCGCGGGTCCCGCTGCCGTCCGGGCTGCTGTCCAGCCCGCGCCCTGGTCCGGCTCCCCTCCGGTCCCGACCGCTGGTCGCTCCGAAACCGGCTCCCGAGAGCGGCGAGCTGAGTTTTGTTGTGGGGCGGGCGGCGCGGGAGGCCGCTGCGAAGTTGTAAGGCGAGCTTCCCGGAATTACTCACTCACAGGATTCCTTTCATTCATAAAAACCCAGTCATACGGTGACGTCACCTCCCTGAGCGGCCTCTGGGCTCCTCAACTCCGCCGCCCCGCCCACTTAGGCCCCGCCTACACCCAGGCCCCGCCCCAGGAGTCTCAAGCGCTATTAGGCTGGTTGCGTTCACGTGACACCTCGCGAAAGCCGCGTGGGTGAGGGCGTCCTTCGGCTCGTTTTACAGTCGACAGTCCCAGACCTTTTCTCCCGACCTGCACCTTCTGCCACGGTGATCTCATCCCGCCCTGTGGCTTCGAGTGCCGTCTATGTGCCCGCGAGCTCCAAATCTGTGTCTAGAGCGGAGCCGCTTCTCTGCGTTCGACTCAACATTCGAGTGCCCACTGCCCCTTCCGCGTGGGTGCCAGATGGGGACGGAGACACTCTGCCAGACAAAACCCACCTCCTGATGTCAGCCCTGCCCCTGCACCCCACACTCCCAGTCTCCCCCATCCTAGCTTTCAAGCCCCACCCCACGGGCCTCGCTCCGTCGTTTCCTCCCTTCCTGCCTGCGCCAGGGATCAGCCTACCTCTGCCTCCAACACGATCTGCACCTGACAACCGCTCCCTACCCCGAGTCCCACCACGCGGTGCGGCCGCCAACTTACCTGGACAACAGGCAGCAGCCTGCTGACAGCTTCCCCGTTGTGTTCTCGAAGGGTTTCTTCGCCCAGCAGACAGTGTTGCTCTCAAGCAAAGATCGGATAGTTCCGTACACTCCCATCCTCTCTCCAGCCTCCCTGCACATTTAGAATATAAACTGCCCTCCACCCTTTGGCCTACAGGGCCCTGAGCCATCTGGCCTCTTGCCCACTCTCCAGCCTCACCTCCTGCCCCTCTGCCCTCACCCCTACCTCTCAGCCCCCCTGCCCTCCCCACTGCTCCTCAAACACACCAAACTCACTCCTGCCACAGGTCCTTTGCACTGGCTGTTTCCTCTTCTGTTCACTGCCTGGTTCTTTCTCACCTTTCAGGTCAGCTCAGATGTCACTGACCTCCCGGCTGAAGGACCCCCCACCTGGAAAGTCTGGTTTTTCTATGCCCTCAATAACTCTGTAGGGCATTGTTTTGTGTATGCATTTGCTTACTATTTAGGGTCTTTCCTCCCCAATCAGATGTGTCGTCAGAGTAGAGTCTTCCCTATCTCGTTCACCACTCCACGCCCTGTGCCCAGGACAGTGCTTAACACAGGATACGCCCTCAGCTGAGACAATAACGTGGAGGAAATAAATGAGTGGGGGCTCAGAGGGGTGAAGTGACTTGCCAGAGTCACACAGCTTGAAAAGTACAAGAGCTGCAGTTCGAATCCAGGTCCGGCTGATTCCTGGACCAGGTGTTTGGGGCTATGCCCAACCGTGTAGGGACCAGTGTAGATTCAGGGGTGTGTTCAGTGCCTTGAGCCCTACCCAGAAGTGGCAGCTTTGGGGGCCAAGTGCCCTCAAATAAGTACGGCCACTTATTCGTTCTTTCCTTTGCTGTTCCTATTGCCTGAAGTGCCTGCCGTCGCTCCAAGAGCCATCTCTTCCATGCAGCTGACGTCAGACCACCTACCTCCTGCTACTGCCCGTGGAACAGGGCCTCCCCAACCCGGAGGCCTTCGTGTGGAGCCGCGATCACCAGCAAGTCTTCCCCTTCCCATGATAGAATGTAATCTGACTTCAGAGCCCTTGTTATGCTTTCCTGTCTCCCAGCCTTGGTCCACCGGGGAGGGGATCGTGACGTTTGTCCCTCCCCTCCCCAAGGCCTTGGGTTTCATTTGCACACTGGCCACAGTGATGATGAGGCAGCTTTATCTGGCACCGAATTCCTCCTGACCACCTCCCCCCAAATTGCCCACGTGCCTACATTTATGTATCTATGAGAACCAATCGTGTTACCTCTTGGGGCACAAAAGCTCTCCATTTTAGAAACTGCATATTTGCGATTGTTGGTCCCCTCTACCCCCCACACTCTATGAGCTTTTCTAGGGCTGAGGCCATAGTAGGTGCTCAACTAGTGAACTAATCCCTCTCGGACCACACACCACCCCTGGGCGCCGTGCCGCCTACATCCGTTGCTCCCATCCCCAGCCTGCCCGAACTGGGTTGTCAGCACTTTAGCATCCACCCACCAGGGACTGTTCCCCACAGGTGCGGCTCCCTGCTTGGTCAAGGTCAAAGAACATGGGTGCAATGTCATATTTGAAAGTGGAAGCACTCTGGTTTGAAGGGCTTTTTTACTGGCCAAGTCTGGGACAGTTTCAGCTTCAAAAGAAATTACAGCAATGATGGTTTATAAAGGATTGAATGAGTGAAGACACCAGGGGTCCATACGTATAAATGAATGAGTAAGGAGAAGGGGAAGCTCCTCTGCCGGGAGAAGGAATGATGGGGTTAGAAAACGACCCCTAGGCAACCACTGCACTAATAGATGGATCCCAGTGAGAATTACCAAGGGACACGAGAGTTCTGATGAGAAATGCGATAGTTACATAGTTTCAAAGTATTGCCCCCACAGGCAATTATTAATTACAAATGGAAAGATAGTAACTCTGCAGTGGAGAAACCTGGCGGATACCACCTTTCACTAACTGCCTACTGTTAGCATCACCAGCAATGGGACTCACCGAAACATCTTTCTCCTAAATGATGCCCTGACAAGGACACAACATCACTGCCGTTGGCATTCCTGCCGAAAGTTCATACAATGAACCTAACTGTGAGCTAACGTGTGACAAATTTAAATTGAGAGGCGTTCTTCAAAATGACTGGGCCGTGTGCTTTGGAAAACAGCAGCGTCAGGAGAGAGAAGGATGGGGAACTGTTCCAGATTTACGGAGTAAAGGAGACAGGGCCGCTGACTGCAGTGGGTCATCCAGGATTTCCTTTTGCTGTAAGGACATTATTAAGATGATCAGTAAAATCCGAATAAGGTCTGCAGATTAGATAAGAGTGCCGTATCAATGTGAATTTCCTGGCTTTGATCACTGCCCTGCGGTCATGTAAGCAAAGTCCTCTGTTTTAGGCAACACACGGGAGCATTTCTAAACAAGGAGTATCATGTAATACTCCCTAAATAAGGGAATAGTCAGTTCCCTCTCCGAGGGTTCAGAACCAAGATAGATAGGTAGATGATTATAAAAAATGTGATAAAATATTAACATTGGGGGAATCTGGGAGAAGAACATGCAGATGTTCTCATTATTCCTGCAATGTTTGTTTTAATAAAAGTTGTTTTTTTCCTTCTCCAAAGTAGGGGCTATATAGTAGGGGCTCTTAGATTAGCCTGTGGGCTCCAATCCTAGCCCTTACCATTTACCAGGTAAGTGTCTTAACCTTTCCCTGCCCCAGTCTCCCCCTTTGTAAGCCAGGCGTGCTGACAGCGCCTACTTCATGGATTGCAAAACAATTTAACGTGTTCTCACATAAGCACTTGGCACAATACCTAGTGTGGAATAGGCGGTCAGTAACTGTTGGGTTAGAGAGAGACGTGTTCTCTGGAGTCCCCTAGGTCACGTCCTCTCCACAATCTGCTTCTGCCCTGGTGGGTGACTCGAAGCCGGTGCTGACCTCACCCTGCAGAGTTCCTGGGGAGGAGCTGCCCCCGGCCAGCACAGTCCCGAGGGGCTCCAACCTGCCCAGCTGGTGTTCGCCTGCCTGGGGCCTGAAACACCAAACGGCACCCAAGCACCGCTTTTTGGGACCCCGGCCCACAGTAGGTGATTTGCCCACTAGTAGGTGCTCAGTGACAGTGACCCAAGCCGGTGTCTGCAGCTTGGACCCCACCTCTGGCTATGCCCTGTGGGGGGCTTTCCGCACCCCGACCTCGGTTTCCTTAACTGCTGTGAGCGCATATTATTAGGTCAGTGGTTTTTAAGCAACCTCAAACCACAGTAAAATTTCTTCACATGAAATTGACTCTGCAGAGCGTCCCACATAGGGAGGCGGCGAGAAGCAGGGCTTTAGTGGGGAGACTGGGGATGGCTCTGACACTTCCCCACTGAGGGTCCTCTGGAGGCCCTTTCTGCCCTGAAGTCTGGTTTCTGGACCCCTGTGAGCACCCGTTCCCAGACCCTTAGGTCTTCCTTGGCCCCCTCAGCAGGATGGCTCTCCATAAGCCGGACCAGGTCCTACCTCTCCCGTGGTGCCTCTGCTGGGTGGCAGTGAGGTCAGAGGGGAGAATCTCTTTCAGCACCTTTTGGCAGCTGACCTTGTTCTGGGTGCTTCCCCCAAACTCAGGCCCCCTACCAGTTTCTTGTCGCTGCTTATTGCTGTTGCTGTTTATGGTCACTGTGGCTGCGTTTAAGGGATGCTTCCTGTGTGCCCGGCACTGTGCTAAGTAAGGGCCTAGGACTTGTGTGTGTAGTTGGTGTTTTCCTGGCTCTTTTCTCCCACTGCTAAATAAACCAACCATCCCAAAAAGGATTGTTTAAAACACATTTCAATGTCTTTAAAACCCAACTTTTCCTTTTCACAAAGCCCTTTCCGCTGAGTGGTGGTTCACGTGGGATCAGCCCCATGGTGAAGCAGAGGAAACGGACTGATTTATGTTGGGTTCAGGGAGCACCTCCACCCCCCACCCCTGTTGGTTATTAGGTGTGGTGCATCTCGGGGCCCTTAATCCTCTCCCACTGTCTTCGGAGTTAGATAGCACCATTGCCGAGTCTTAGGGGGGGAGATCAAGACTCTGAGAGGTGAGGGGCTTGCCCAATATCACACAATTTGTCCCTGGCAGAAGAGAACTCTCAGAAACCTCAGGCTGCTCTGATCCAGGGGCCACGCTCTCTCTCCCTTCTGATGACTCGGCCTACCCCCAGCTAGAGGGGGAGCTGCCAGAGCTGGCTGTGGCTGCCGTCAATCATAGTTCCCAACTCCTGGCCATGGCTGATTGACTCAGGGGTGGGCACAACCCAAGTTGGTCCAATTAGAGCCCTTCCAGGAAGGTTAGTACTTTCTTTTCTTTTTTTAATATTTTATTTATTTTCAGAGAGAGGTGAAGGGAGCGAGAAAGAGAGGGAGAGAAACATTGATGTGAGAGAGAAACATCAGTTGGCTGTCTCTCACCTGCCCCCAACTAAGGGACCTGGCCCAGAACCCAGGCATGTGCCCTGACTAGGAATCGAACCAGCGACCTTTTGGTTCACAGGCTGTGGCAGTCAATCCACTGAACCACACCAGCCAGGATGTGGATCAGTAATCTCTGATGGCAAAAACACATCTCATTCCAGAGAAGAGAATAAGGTGGATGTGCTGAAAGAGGGAGGCTGTGAAGGGTCTGACTCGCCCTGAGGCCCCTCTAGTGTTTAGCTGGTCATCTCTTCCTTGGATTCTGGGAGACTCTCCGAATACCTTGCCGTCACGTATGCCCCTCTGAGTTGGGTTTCTGCCACTTACAGTCGAGAGAGTCCGACTCACTCTAATCTCTTTCTTTCTGATCCCGTAGAACCCTGTTCCTCTTACTCAGCTCCCTCCTCTGGGAATCTCTAAAAATATGGCTGTATTGCTTTATTAAATTAATTTATGTATTGTTTAAGAACCTTTCTGCTGAAGACTGCACGGGAATATGACAATGTGACTTGCGGTTGATTAAGCATGGAGGTTTCTGTCATCACAAACAAAATAGAACTCTGTTGCCTGGTCAGTCAATGCACAAGCCATTTGGGATGTTCACAACTATTCTGGTCCCTTCTGGCCGCATGGTAGGACTGTATTTCCCACCTTCCCTGAGGTTAGGTGTGACCATGTGACATGTGTTGTCCAATGAAATGTGAGCATGAGTCACATGTCACTTCTGAGCACACCTGTATGTGCTGGCCCCCCTGCCACAGCGGTCATGGAAGCCCGTGTTGGGGAGGAGCCCCCGCAGCCGGGGTCCCTGCGGGACCTGGATAAAAGGAAGCCCCACCCCTCCCCACATTGGACAGATAGTGTGAACAAAGACATCAACCTGTGTTAAGCCAGCGAGACTGTGGGGTGGTTGCTACAGCCCTCTGCAGACCGTCCTGCCCCACGGAGGCCATGGGACATGACCCACTGGAATGTCACAATGTTTTCGGGAGAACCATATGTGCCTCATACCCCTGGCCTTTTCACAGTGAGCAACTATCTGTGTATCTGGGGCATGTTTGTATTAAATTTTGAACTCTAAGGGAGGGACTACAGACATCTTTCACGTCCCAGAGCCCCCAAGAGGGAGGCCGTGCACATAACATTTTCTTCCTAATTACTGGCTGGAGAGACCGCAGCAAGGACGAGAAGCCCGGGCCAGAGAAGAAAGGGTGGGATGGAGGCTGTGCACACCCCGACCCCCAGGAGCCCCACACTGGATTCCCATCCTGAGAGGCTGGCCCACGCCCCTGAAATACCCTCTACTCAGCCTGCCCACACCCTCACTATCCTCCAGGCCTCAGCTTCAGGCCAGCTTCTGGCAAAACCACCCTGGCCCCTGGTCCTGAGCACCAGCCTGGTCTGTCCAGTGAGCCCCGAGCTGGGGAAATCCTGCCTTTGCTGGTCAGGACTGGCTTCCCCCCTTGGGGTGGGAAGTCGTGGCTGCTGCCTCCCAGCTCAAGGTCACTGACGCTCATTTCCTTCCTGAGGAGGGCACGAGACCCAAGGGCCCCTCATCCAGGCAGAAGCCACATCATTAGTGGGATCACACAGCTGCCTCATGACCTCTGTGCCCTTCAGTGACCTCTCTCACAGCAGCAGAGGGGATTTTTTTTTCCATGTCACTTTCCTGCCTGTAACTCTTCTGGGTCCCCACTGCCTGCAGGGCCAGGTCCTCACCCGCAGCCTGGCACTGGAGACCCTTTGAGCCCAGCCCCTGTGGCTCGCCCACCAGCTTGCCCGCTCACACACCAGGTGCCAGCAGGGCCCAGCCTCCTGCCGCTCCCCAACCATCCGCACGACCTCATCGTGTCGCCTTCTGTCCCTGCGGTTCTTTCCTGCTGGAATGTTCTTGCTCTCCTAACCCAGCTGGCAAGCTCCTATTCAACCTTTCAAACCTAACTTAAGAATGGGAGTAGGGGTTGGTAATTTTTTTTTTTTTTTCTGTAAAGGGCCAGAGAGAAATAGTAGCGGCTTTGTGGACCGTATGGTCTCTGTCAGGATGACTCAACTCTGCCGCCGGAGCAGCATCACCGTATGAAGACAAATGGGTGGCTGCGCTCCAGTCCCTTTGTTCACGGGGCAGGTGGCCGGGGGGACAGTCGCCCACCCTGCTCCGGGTTGTCTCGGAACACGTCCCGCAGGGCGGAGGGCAGCGATGCCTCCTCACAGCGCCCTCTCTGCCCGACACATTTCTTCGAGACACCGACCCCCTCTGCAACACGCCGCAGCTGTGATGATCACACAGCACGACAGTCGCACCGTTGTCTCCCACTCGGGTTTCTGCATTAGCCTCCTCACTGGCCTCCCGGCCTCCGCCTTGCCCCTGCAGTCTGTTCTGTGACGGCCACTCCTCCGCTCGGAAGCCTCCACGGCCCCCTTGTCCGTCCCAGGGAAAGTGCAAACTTTGCAACGGTCCACAGTGCTGCACAGGCCCCGACAGCCCTTCGGCTTCGCCGCCTGCTCGGCCTCTGCTCTCTCCCTCCTCTCCGGGAACACCCGCGGCCCTGCTTTCCCCGAGACTCGCCAGGCAGGCCCGCCTCAGGGCCTTTGCTCCCGGCACTCCCCTGATGTGGGACACTCTCCCCTGGGTCAATCCGAGGCTCCCCCTCTCGTCAGCCTCAGGTCTTTCTTCATTCCAGTTTTTTTAACTGTATTTGTTCTCATTGCCATTTATCCCCCTTGTACCTCCCCTCCCGCCACCAAAATGACCACTCGGGTCTTTATTGAAACGTCTCCCTTCTCAGCGAGGCCTTCCTTGGCCACCCTGGTTAAAACCTCAACTCTGTGCCGCCTTCCTCCCTGCGTTTACCGTATAGCATATATCTAGCACACTGTATTTCCCCCCAACTTTTTAATTATAAAAATGGTCAAACACAGACACAGAAGGACTGGTGCAACGGCCCTCATACACACGACCCCAGATCCAACACTCGAGGTTTGTTGAAAGAGAGACGCCGACACCCTGACATGTCACCTGCAGACTTCAGCAAAACACCCGTGTGTTTGACTTCTCTGTCCTGCTTATCACGGTCCTTCCCCCAGACCGCGAGCACGTGCGCAGAGACCTGCGTCAATTTTGTTCATGGCGTCTCATCAACGCCAAGAACATGGCCGGGCTTCCACAGTTTACGGGAAGGAACGACAAGACAGATCCTGATTCTGGGTTTGCCTCTAAATGACATAGGATTCTGGGGGTCATTTCCCCTTACAGAACCTTGGTTTCTTCGTCTATAAAGTGGGGGTGATATTACTACTTCTCAGGGTGGTTGTGGGGATCGAACAGGGTAAGAGCGTGAACTTGCACTGTTAGCACGTCGTTTACATTTCCGTCTAACTCCCTGAGGGAGTGTAAGCAAATGCAGGGCCGGCTGCCCACCCCGATGAAAGCCAAATTCGAGAGACAGGTGCGGGTGTAAGAAAAGTGGTTTATTTTCAAGATGGGGGACTCGTGTCACAAAGCCCATCTCCCTGGGAAGATGGGGGACTCTTGTCCCAAAGCCCATTTCGGCACCTCAGTGCAGGCGGAGATTTTTATAAGGAGGGAGACGGGAAGCAGAACAAAGAAATCAAAGGAGGGGACTGAAAAGTTGTCTAGGAGCAGACGAGCACAGTCCATTCCGATAAGGCAGATGACGGTCCTGTGTGCGTCATCCTGGTTTAATTATCCTGGCTTTACGTCACTCTGGCTCCGCGGCTGAAGGTCAGCAAGTCTTCCAGGGCTGGGATGCCTGAAGGTCAGAGTTTGTATCTTTGGAAGTGAGCTCCTAGGATTCTTATACAAACAGGCTGTTTATCTACGAGCTACATATTAGCCAGCATTTACAGAAACAATGTCAAGAGAATGGTGGGGTGGGTTACAACTCCCCACTGCTACAGGAGGGGACTTGGTTCAGGCTGACCCTCTGGACCCTGAGCTCCTAGAAGGCAGACATCTTGCTCCAGGTCATGTGTAGCTGCAGGAACTCGAATAGCCCCTCACGAGAAGCTCTTTGACTTTGGACTCCTGCAATGGGAAATCCAGTAGAAACCCTACAGAATGTATTCCCTTGTGCTCACTTGCCCCTCCCTTTCCATTGCTTATTTATTCCATGCTACCTGATCACCACTATTCTTCATCTCTTGCCTTATCTACTCATTTAACAGTTTTCACCAGATATACCTAGGGGAGGGGCACTCGACTCAGTTAGGTCCTCAGATTCTCATTGATTAATCCCTTCCATGCATCTTGGAGCGTGCCCGAGGAGCCATGCGGTCTCCCTCCGCCTGTCTTGCACTTCAGATTCGGTTGTGTGTCTGTCCTGATAAACTTGCCTTGCAGATTCGTCGTGAGCACAAAGGCGGACGTGTGCTCAAGAAAGGGACTCATTCTGTCAAACCCGCACATTTTCTCACGTCTGACCGCTTGGTATGCCTGGCCTCCTGCGAGCGCCCTGATAACCATCGCCCTAATTTCACTTGTTATGGATGCGTAGGGCAAGGTATTTTCACTGAGAATTATGAGTCTTCATCCCATTCTCTCCACGCCAAGCTGGAACTCTCGAGCAAAATTTTAATTAGTTTAAGGGAACAGTTTCCGCATCTGTGTGGGCGAAGAAAAGGGGTTCTGCGGAAGGTAACCTCACAGGGTGATAGGACCACAAATTTGTAACTGGACAGGTAGTCATCACCCAGGCCTGTAACTTCTTTAGTGAAAGGTTTTAAGCCAGCCTTGTTCATTGTTCTTGTGCATCTAGGTTAACACGCCTCTGAAATACCAGCAGCGCTAACCCTCAAGGGGGGGCGGGTATTAATCCTCAAGAGCACACATAATCTT